>SNQJ01S0024709.1:18393-44929 GCA_010110895.2 Picea sitchensis | reverse complement strand
CCCCACATGGCCTACAATGCCCACCAAACTACCTTCAGACATCCCCAAGTTTGAAGGAAAGGCAGGAGATGACCCTGCCAACCATGTCATGACTTTCCACTTATGGTGCTCTTCCAACAGCATCATGGATGATTCCATCATACTGCGATTATTTCAATGCACACTCACTGGCCCATCAACCAAATGGTATGTAGATGAAAAATCAGGGTCCCATGTGACTTTCGAGTCCTTGGCGAAAGCATTTTTGACCTTCTTCCAATTACCAATCCGCCATGACAATGGTCTGGAATTACTCTCTAATTTCAAACAAACCTCAGCCACACATATCACTAATCACATTCACAAGTGACGTAGGCAACGTAGTTTGTGCAAAGTAGAAACCATCAAACAACAGTGTCTTGATTGGTTTCTTAGATCACTTGTCTCTCTCCTCGGTAAGGATGTAGCTTCCACCTTCCCTCAATTAGAAGAAGAAGCCATCAGTAAGGCTCAACAATACGACCTCATTTATTCACAGTCAGGATACTTATACACTGTACTTCCTGATCTCCCAAAACCTTTGTCGTTTGTCCAAGACAAACCTGGGATGTCTCACTCAACAAACGGATTGATTGGTAATACCACTCACCACGGTCCACAACCCCAACAACCACCAATGTATGGAACACCTCAATACCCGTCAGCACACAGGGGAACCTCTTATTACCCCCCACCCCCTTATCAACAACCATACCCTATTGCTATGCCTCCACCCATCAGTGGGCCACCGTCGTCACCCCCCATACACTCACCTATTCAAACAAGTTCTGGTACCCCATCTACCTCAGCTTATAGTACTAGCAAAAGCGACGCGCCTTCCTATGTACCTTACGGATCGTTACCCCCACAGAATCCATACTTTCCATTTCCTGGTCCCCCACAACCCATGGCTCCCCCACATCCTCATGCTGGGGTGAATTTTGTCCAACCCTTTCCCATTCAACAATATCAAAATTTTGAACAGCTGAATACGGAAAATCCAACCCATCCGTCGAACAATGCCAAAAGGAAAGGAAGAAACAAGAACAACAACAACCCAAGTCAAGGCGAGAATCAACCCCAGCAGAACCAACCTACTGGGGGCAACCAGAACCAAGGGAATCAGAACCCCCAGGGGGGCAATAACAATAGGCATCAAGGGAGAAATAACAATAATGTTAAAACCAACTTCCCGTGTGCCCTTTGCGGTGAGTTCGGTCATTATACTCATCATTGCCCCCAAATCACTGATTTCAAATGGTTGAAAGACTCAGGCAGTCTACCCCATCCTCCAACACCACCTGCCCCTCAGCAGGCCCCACAACAATACATACAACAACCCCCCCCTGTCATGCTACAGAATCCTATTCCACACCAAGGTGTGATAAACACCCAACAGGACACACAACCTCCCCCACCTCAGGTGGGACAGTACCTCAATCCAAACAATCCAGCAGATCGCACGATCCTCCTCACTAGTGAGGAAGAAATCCTTCTGCAAACACGCAATCGTCAGTATCATGCACCCGCTAAGTCTCCTCCCATTCCTCCAGAGACAATCCCCGCACCAATGGGACCCCTGTTGGTGATCCCTCGCCCTAACACAAAACCACCTCTTCGCATCCCTCGCATCCCATTGCGTAGGAATGTCCACAACCCACAGGCTAGGGCAGCTCATAATTATAGTTTGGTTGATGACTTAGCACAATCCCCGGCTGCCATGTCAGTCTTAGAAGTCCTTCAGACTTGTCCCACTCAGCAGAAATCATTAATTTCCGCCTTGGGGTCAGTCGACCCCGCAGATACTCGACTCATTACATTTGATCTCGACAGTGGAGAACCTCGCCTTCCCACCTTGATCACTTTTCAAATCCTAGTAAAAATATGGAACATCACAGTTCATTGGTGTATCATCGATGAAGGTGCATCTACATGCATTATGTCCAAATCTGTATGGCAAAAACTTGGTTCCCCCGAACTCATACCCTCTGCCATTACCTTACGAGCTTATGATGGACAACCATCATCTCCTGAAGGGCTCTTCCAAAATGTCCCCGTAGAACTCGGGGGAAAGACTATTCTCATCGACATCGAAGTTATCAATGCCCCACTCGATTATAATATCTTGTTCGGTTGTAGCTACATGTACGCTATGAAGGCAGTTGCCTCTTCCGTCTTTCGAACAATGATGTTCCCCCACAACGGGAAGATCGTTACCATTGACCAAGTCTCACATTACGGGCCTAACCCGTCTGTCAACATCGATAACATTCTTCCTCTCATCCACATGAGTCATGATGCATACCCACTCATCGAAATGGGTCCCGGAATTTTCAAAGATCCATCATTGTTAGAAACTTACCATGGAGCACCACCGCTCCTTCATCTTTCCAATCAAGTATGCATCGTATCATCTAACATAACTAACATAGAGGATACCCTTACTCCTAGGGAGGCTTCTATCATATCTGACGTCCCACTAGTCGCAAAACTCCCCCCTCACGAGCCTCCTGCGAACTCGTTGACCCCGCCAGTCCATGATTTCACCCCTCCCCAAGGCCATATCCCAGTTTGGGAGACAGTTCCCCAAGCCATCACTCAAATCCCCTTCTTTTACCCTCCACCTGGAGACGAATCTTTCCAAGTAGCCGCAATGCTTACCCTCCCTAATATGGTGTTAGCAATTCCAGTTTGGTATTTACATCCACTCGAGATGGTCCCTTGATCATCCCTTCCCCCCCAAACGGAAGGAATTCCAATGACGATTCCCATACTTACTCCCACCATACCCTCTACACCCCCACTCACTACCCCCCCTGCCACAGCTGGGGACGAGAGAAAGAAGAAGGAGCCCACAGCTCCACTTCCCCCACGCGTCCAACCCCCTTGCGTGGTATGTGAGAAAGATGGACACCAAACCAACAACTGCCCATCTCTACAAGAGTTACGAAATTTGATTCCACTCAATCAAACTCCCTCAACACTCGCCACTATAGCTAGTACCGCCACTACCACCCCTCATTCAAGTAGTAAAGGGTTGCGAACCAAATTCGCTTGCGCTATATGTTCATAATATGGCCATTATACCCACCATTGCCTAGCACTGCCACGCTTTTGGTAGACATTAGCCATAGTACGCCAAAGCTTCCAGAGTGAACCCAGTCCAACTACGTCATCCCTACCAAAAATCACTGACATCCATTATGTCACAACTTCAGTCAATGAACATATGAGATACCCATGCTCTCTATGTGAATCCTTAGATCATTTTACATACCAGTGTCCTATGATCATTGAATATAGGCAACGCCAAACGACCCTGCTTCAAAGACCCACAGAATCGATGGCTGACCTTACCTCATCACTAGAGATTCTTTATGTCATTTCTCCCAAACCCGAAGCCCTTCCAATGCCTCTATGGTTCTTGGATGACTTATCCGAGGATTCACCCCCAAATCCCCCCAATTCTCCCGCTCATTTCCCTACGGAAATTTTACATGCCACTACCATGGGTACTCATCAGTACTTCGATATTTGGTTCATGTCGAGCGAACCATCACAATCTCCTTGCGTCGTTCCCCCTACTTCTTCATCACCAGGGGGTAGCCACATGACAACAATCACCGATATCACTCTTCACGACCCCTTGTATTCCCGTCACCTCCAATGTGACGAGGAAATACTCAAAGAGTTAAACAACCCTGACTACCCATGGGATGTGCTACACCATAGAGCACTCTTCTTTCCATAGGAAGCCTCCATGGCTCCTAACCAACACCCCATATACGCGGTTGAAACCAAGGATTTTCTCCCATCGGGGCATATCGACTGGTTCAACAACCCCATTCCTGCCCCTGATTCTTTTGAAGAAGGCAACATGGCCAACATTTCCCCGACCATCAAAATCGACATTTCCATCAAAAATGGCGTCGTCGAGGAAATCACCATTGGAGCCACTTGCACTCCTCAAGAAATCACCACCTATAAAGCCCTCTTCCAAGAATATCAGGATATTTTTGCCTGGTCATACATAAAAATGCCTGGTCTTGATCCCTCGATCGTCGAACATCGCATCGACACTTGGCCTGACATAACCCCAGTTCGTCAAAAATAGCAACCACTACACCCATCCAAAGCAGTGGCCATCAAAGATGAGATTGACAAATTACACGCTGTCGAGTTCATCTACCCCATCGCCTATACATCATGGGTTTCCAACCCTGTACCCGTTAACAAAAAACAAGGCACTATCCGCATCTGCACAGAATTTCGTGATCTCAATCACGCATGTCCCAAAGACAACTTTCCAATGCCTTTCATCGATCAAATTATCGACGATTGTGCAGGCCACGAGGCTCTATCCTTCATGGACGGTTTCTCTGGTTATAATCAAATTCAAATTCACCCAGCCGATCAGTACAAAACTGCATTCACTACCCCTTGGGGTACTTTTGCATATTGTTTCATGCCTTTTGACTTAAAGAATGCTGGCGCAACTTTCCAACGGGCTATGACATACATTTTTCACGATCTGGCCCATATCATCCTTGCATACTTGGACGACCTCACAGCTCGATCCAAGAAACGCACCCAACATCTTGATGATTTACGGATCATCTTCCAACGGTGTCTTCAGTACAACATCCGCTTGAATCCCCTCAAGTGCGTATTCTGCATCACCGCAGGGCGCCTCCTCAGATTCATCGTTTCCCAAAGCGGTATTACCGTGGACCCCCTCAAAGTCCAAGCTATCACCGAAATTCCACCTCCTTGGAATTTACATCAACTCCATATCCTACAAGGCAAGGCTAACTTTCTACGACGATTTGTCCCAGACTACGCTATTTGCGCAGACAGTTTCCTTCGCTTACTACATCACGACATCCCATTTCACTGGGATGAACATGCCCAACAGTCATTTGACAATCTTAAAACGACGCTCTCCAATGCCCCTTTAATTAGTGCACCTGACTACAATCGTTATTATATCCTCTACATATCAACATCAGTTGTTTCAGTAGCAGGAGTTCTCATTCAGCTAGGTGATGACAATCGTGAGCATGTCATTTATTACGTTAGTAAAAAACTCTCAGGGCCACCCTTGAAGTATAAACATGAAGAGAAACTAGCTCTTGCAGTCATCCTCACAGTCCAGAAACTGCGTCACTACATTCTGCTTCGCACAAATAAGGTTGTAGCAAATTCCAACCCTATGCAATACTTGCTTACTCGTCGGCAAATTAACAACAAATTTGCCCGATGGATCGTTATCCTTCAGGAGTACGATCTTGAATTCTCAACACCCAAGAGCAAGAAATCCCTCGTTCTCGCCGAACTGGTCATGGCCCTCCCCTCTGCAACCACCAATGCCCCCGTCAATACCGACTTTCCCGACGAACACCTATTTTACATCACTTCGGATGATCCTTGGTACAACGACCTCCTCGTCTACTTCCGAACTCAAAAGTTCGGTAACCACCTTTCACGAGATGATCGTCATCGTATTTGCCACCAGGCCCCCCGCTACCTCCTCATCAAAGACATTTTATACCGGCAAGAGGTCAACACCATTCTTCGTCGATTCCTGACCATTGACGAGGCCGATAGAGTCTTGAATGACTGCCACGGCGGTGCATGTGGGGGCCATCTTTCAGGAATATCCACTACTCAGAATATTATCCAAGCAGGTTACTTTTGGCCTACCTTGTTTCATGATTGCATTCATGCCGTGAAACAATGCAAGAAGTGTCAGTTGTATGCCAACAAAGCCCAAGCACCACCTTCTCTTCTTCATCCAGTCATCACTACCGACCCTTTTTGTAAATGGGGCATCGACTTCATGACTTGTAATCCTCCCTCCAGCAATGGACACAAATACATTGTTGTCACAGTTGATTACTTCACTAAATGGGCGGAAGCTATGCCCACCTTCAACAATACCGCTGACACCGCAACGCGTTTTTTCTTTAACCACATCATATCTCTCTTTGGAGTACCACTCCAACTTGTTTCCGATCATGGGAAACACTTCGAGAATGAGATTTTCGTCGAACTCTCATCTCGGTTAGGATTCTCCCACGAGTTTGCCTCACCATATTACCCTCAGTCTAACGGATAGATCGAAGCAGTTAACAAGGTCCTCAAGACCATGTTACAGTGCATGGTTAATAAACATAAGACCAATTGGCATCATATTTTATTTTCTGCGCTATGGGCTTACCGTACGGCTGTGAAAACGGCTACTAGTTTCACACCATTCCATCTAGTCCATGGGGTTGAGGCCACTCTTCCCATCGAGTGTGAAATTACCACCTTACGCACTGCAATTGAACTATTACCCGACACTGCTCCGATGGAGCAGCGCTTGCTGAACTTAGAGTCCTTGGATGAAGATTTTCGATCTTCATTACAGAACAATGAGACAGCTAAAAAAGGATCAAAGGCCACTTTTGATCGCCATGTCAACCTTCGCTCATTTCATGAAGGCGACCTCGTCCTTGCTTACGATTTCGCTCATGATACCTTTTTCCATGGCAAATTCGAGTCATTATGGCATGGCCCATACATTATCCAACATTGCCTCACCAAAGGCGCATACATCATGGCCTCTCCCGAAGGCCTCTCTCTCAAAGAACCCATCAACGGGTTATACTTAAAGAAATTTTATGCTTAAACGTAATCATTCTACTTTAGGTTATTTCTTTTATAGTGTTTTTAATCTTTTTGTCCATCCCTCACGTCTAAAACTATCATTTATGTTATTGACAGATGCTTCCTCCACCGGCCCACCACATCGATTACGTCGACGGTGCCAGCCGTTGGACACAAAATCTTGCTTCAGCCGCTTGGGCTCTCTACACTCCCTCACATGAAATGCTCCATTCAAGCAGCATATGTTTGGGTTCAGCGACCAACAACCAAGCCGAATACACTGTCGTCATTGGCCTCCTGGCCGATGCCCAACATCATCAGATTCATCACCTTAGCGTATTACTCGACTCTCAACTAGTCGTTCTCTAGCTCAACAATGTGTACCGCGTACGCGATCCTTGCCTCTTTCGCAAATACCTGCAGTTTAGACTTTTATCTTGACATTTTGATTCCATTACATTTACACATATTCCAAGACAATTGAATCAAATTACAGATAACTTAGCTAATATTGTGTTAGACTGGCATATATCACATCAAGATACCTCTACACATACATAAACATATCAACAACCTGTCACAGCATATATAGATTAGACATCATCACCACATTAACAAAACACATGTAAACACCACATAGATCTCAAAATGTATACTCATGTATATATAAAATGGTCCATAGTGCCATCCAAATGTTTACATACAAAAATACAAGTATCTGGAGGCTAGTGAAGCACCTCGATACAAAATGGGCTCACCAGCCTATATACAAAAATACAAAAATACATAGAACACCACTCAAGGTGCCTCTAGAGCACCACCTCCTGCCCCTCCCTCAGGCGGTGGTCTCCCACCCACTACTAGTCCCTCCTCACCAGGAGGTAACCGTCCAGTCATAGCAACACCTGCTACTGCTTCCCGTCGTACCACGACCCACCATGGCGGCGGAATCCTCACACATTGCTCTAGGATGCCTTCATCCTGGATACGTGACCACATGCCCTCAGGCACGCCCTGTAGCACCACCTCCAGGCGACGGCGTATGTCCTCAAAATCTGCTCCGGCATCCACCGAAGGAGCATGTGATGGCCCGGCACTTAGGTCATCAAACCGGCGTCTCCTCGCTGCTCTCTCAGGATCAGCTGGTCTCGCCTCGGCGTCCTCACGCCGATGTCTCTCTCCAACCCACGACCCTCCCCGCGGCTGTCTCCTCGGCTCCTGGCGAGCCGACGCCCTCAGTAACTCCACCTCGCGCCCACGAGGTGCCACATCTGCACATACAAACAAGCAACAGATAGTATCAAAATCTACATCATATACATATGTCATGCTATCTTAAAAAACATATTTATAAAACTCGCAAACATACCTCGGTGATCAAAAACCTCCCCTGGAGGTAACACCATGTCCGGATCCTCCCGGAAGTCAACACCAGCATAGGGGAACTGCAATATCACCTGCGGCATCTGTCACCATACCTGCGTCGCCTCAGCTGTAAAGAAGTGGCCACCCTCGCTCCCACCGTGGCGAAGCAAAACAATCAACCATTGCTTTAGTCGCGGCTCTCGCGCCCCAGGCGCACCCAATAAAATCCTAGGGCGCAACATAGGCACCCGCTCCAAAAACTAGGCCACTAGGATGGACCCAAAGGAAAACTCTCTTGTATCTGTGGATCGACAGTGGTCCAGCTGCCCTACCATCCTGGCATGCAACGTAAGCCCCCAGGCGAAGTGTTCACCGGCCAGTACCCTCTCCATCACACACAGCTGACCACCACTGTTTTGCTGCGTCATAAGGGACCCATACACTCTCACAATCATCGCTGCTATACAACGATGCGCTAGAGAATCCATCGCCCCAATGCTCACAACAGTGCCCGACATAAAGTTCACCCCCGAATAGTACCTCCGGCCCACTGTCACTAGCGCCACATCCCTAGGTAACACCGGCTCTGCCAGTAGGGGCGTTCCTCGAAACAGGAGCCCAGTCAAAAAATATATGTCCTCCACCGCAGTGAAGGAAATCTGCTCTCCCCACACTAAGAAACAATGCAGGTCAGGACTCCACATCCAGATAAGGAACTGCAGGAGATACTCCTGCGCCCGTATCAATGGGCACTCAAAGAACTTCTGCAACCCACAGGCTACCAAAGTAGCACGTACCCCCGGATCCTCAATCGCCACAACATCTCTTAGCTAGGACCAATCCCGCTCTCGCCAACCAACGGGCATCATGCAAAATGATCACCTACAGCCACATAAAACAGTCTTAAGTCAGCCAAATGGACCATAAACAACATTAAAAAGACAATTTTTACACCTGTCAACCTTGCCTCCAAGGCGTGATTGTTTAACCCACAGGCGCGCACACATGCATGCCTGTTCACTCCATAGGCACGCACGTATGTGCGCCTGTCCACTCCACAGGCGCACATGTCCATCCTTCAGGTGCGCACGAGTGTGCGCCTGCTCAACATACAGGGGCGCCTTCATGTGCCCCTGTCATGAACATAGGCGTGCATTAAAGCATGCATGTCCAATACACAGTCGCTCACACATGCACAGTTGTGCAGCGAACAGGCGTGCACATATTGCATGCCTTTGTCCCCCTTACAGGCGCCCCCATGCGCGCCTATCCGGTGGGCAGGCGCACACTTGTTCATGCATACTTTTGAATCGCCCGCGCACGTGGGGGCCCACACCCATAAAACCCCCTTTATGACCCTCCGTACAGCTCCTGCCTAAAAATGGAAACCCTACTTCTATGCAGGATGATCAGACCACCAACCTGAAGCTCGCTGGTCCTCTATCAGATGCCTCGTCCTCCCAGAATCTCCAAATGTCCTCTAAATATGTCTCATCTAGTCACTATAGCAGCAAGTACAAATGAGGTGGCAATGTGGGCCCTACAGCTATATATAGGCCTTTTCGCCAAACTTCCACTCACCATTCCGGGAGCTTCGGGTGTCCATTTCTTGATCTGTCTTCAGCCACGGGATCAGCATCTCGTCATCTATATCACGACAGTCCCTGGGCCTCTTTTTATCCTGAGCCCCTGGGACGCCATTTTTTCATACCCCAACCAGGTACGCATGCGCATATTAAAAAATTATCAAATAAATGCTCGTCTGTTTGATTCTCTTCATATATTGTTCATGTCGGGTATTTGGTTTTCAAGTGTGCAGGTACTTGGTCATCATACATCAATGCAACCCCTTCAGGTATATACTCAGCACTGGCATGTAGTGATTCCCTCTGAATCTCACTTGCATCTCCAGTCACACCCTCTGACATTTGCCTCTAGGATCCCCATTTCCGGCTCTACAATACCAACACCTCCATTTGCATCTTCAATACCATCACCCAGTAGCACTCTTACCCACATGAGTTGTCCCATTCATAGCACCCTTTTGCGCCTTTGACACTCATGATGTTTTTCAAAAAACCTTTAGGGATGGGAGTCCCGATAGTCTTACATCATGTCGCGAATCAGCCACATACTCCTTCTCCTCATTTTGCTAGCTTTCCCACCGGACTCCCAGATTATCTCTTCAAGGTTCTATTTTTTACTACACATCCTCAGTATCATGAACCCTCCATTTCAACCATAATCAGTTTTCCCATCTGCAAATTTCCTTTCATTTCACCTACCTCATACAGAAACCCACCCATGGGGCCCCCACCCTCCACAAGTTTTCCAAGCAAATTGTGCCCTCCCAGGGCAACCATGTTACATTGGGACACCCGTTTCTGTATTTGTACACTTATCCCAAAAGTATTCTTTATTTATTGTACAAACGCCTTTGTTTCCAACATTCACATTACCCTTTTTGTTGTCACCTTTGGCGACCTTCTTCCCTTTTTTGGCAAACACAACCCATGTCGCCCTTGGTTGGGGCACTCTTTATCATCTACCCTTATTGACATCGTCCATATCCTATGAGTATCCCATGGGCCACTTACCTCTGCCCTCTGAGTTTATTCACTTTGCCTCGCCTCTGGCACAACTTTTCCCACGTCTTGTTGTCCCCCTGACACTCAACTTAGTTGAACGGTTGCGACCACTTATACTTCGCATATACCCCCAACCAAGGGCAGTCTTGAGTCTCCATATATATTGACTTCGACCATGTACCTCTTCCAAATTCCTAATCTCATCTAGTAGATTTCACAAAGCCCTTTGCTTCTGGGAGTCGCATCACCCTTTTTGTCGACATCAGCACAGTTTTCCAAAAGGGTGACAGTATCTTGATTCTCATTACCTATTCAATGAGAGATCTCGAACGACACAGGGAGAACCACAATTTCTCCCTACTATCGTTGACCCCCATAACATTCGACGTCAACACTTTCTCATGTTATGGTGGATCTTACTTTGTGACTATTGCAGTTATTTCTCATATTTTCCGAAGACCTCTGAACCTGGCTGGGCTATCAATGCCTACAGAATCCGTGATATTTCTTACAGATATCACTGCCTACTGTTCAGAGTAAGTTCCTCCGCAGAATTGTCTTCTGCCTTTATCACGACCGCCCCTGAGGGCGCTGCAGTTGTCTACATCAACACTTCATTCCTCTTTTTAAGTTACATGACACGAGCATGGGGCATGCCCGCCTCGTTTGTACACAATTTATTTTTACACACCTTATGGAAGGTTGAGTTCTACAGGTTCCCTTCTCCCTCCAACATGGAACTCTTGACAACCCCACTATCACTCTCTTTTACAATAACACTCTCAGTAGAAGAAACATTGATGGATTTCAGCTATACGTATGCTCCTAACCTCATCCATCAGGGGGCATCTGTTATCACTGAAATTTCGTCCGCAAATGGTTACAGGAATTTAGCATTTCCAAATAGTTATGAGGTCACCCATGGACCAAAAATATCACAAAAGCATTCCCAAAGGGTCAAAAACTATACAACTAGTGCAAAAATTAAAGGGCGCTATGAAGACACTGGGCGCGTGCGCACATGTGCAAAACAGGGACGCATAAATCGCACACATGCGCACGATGCACGACTGTTGTCGCAAAAATCCGCGCACCTGAGAAATGACGCATTTATGAGAGTGGTTGGCCTCCACCCACTTCTGGTTCAGCTTCCAAGTTGATTTGACACTCAAATATGGACTGGATTCGACTGGGTGGCTGGTCAAAGACCTAGAAATGCCCTAATTAGCCTCTTTACACACTACAAACTAATTGTACAATACCTCAAATGAATGCTATAAAAAGGCCATGGATACACTTCATTTTTCAAGGAATTCATAGCAAATTTATGCTGCCATTATTCTCTTGAGGAATCTTCTATTCTTGACAAGAGTATATTTGCATCATTGCATTGGGCAATCCATCTCACCCCTTGAGTGGATTAACAAATAATTCTTTCACCATTTTCATTTTCATTTTCAAAGTTGTAAGAAGAGCTTATTTGTGGGTGTCAAAGAGCCATGAGGAAGAAGGGACTCATAGTCCTCTTGCTTCTTGGTGTTTTCTTTCACTAATATCATCCTTATCATTGGTGACATGGGTCTCATTGTTTCTTTTGTCCTTATGTCCCTATGTTCATTAATTTAGTTGTTGTTTTATTTCTTAGTTTAATTCTTAGTTGTTGTTTTATATTTCTTTTTCTAACCCTTTTCCTTGCAGCTGTCCTGCTTAGCAAACCCAACTAAGCTTGCAAGCACCTCTATTTTTCTCACTAAGGTGACGAAAGAGGCGCAACACCATGATTCACCTATGGCGGGGCACCAGGGGATCAGCAAGACATATAGGCAGGTGAGGGAGAGGTTCTCATGGAAGGGCCTCAAAAAGGATGTGATAAAGCACGTCAAAGAGTGTACTACGTGTCAGGAGAACAAGGATGAGCACACGCACCCAACAGGACTACTGTAGCCCTTACCCATTTTGGAGCATAAATGGGAAAGCATATCCATGGATTTCATCACCGGGTTGCCAAAGACGCAAGGGAAGGACTGTATTTTTGTGGTAGTGGACCGGTTGACAAAGTTTGCACACTTCTTCGCCATAGCTACCAACTTCAGTGCAACAGAGGTGGCCGAGCTGTTTTTTAGGGAGATTTTCAGGTTGCACGGCCTACCCAAGACCATTGTCAATGACAGGGACAACAGGTTCATGAGTACATTTTGGCAAGAGTTATTCAGATTGGTTGGTACGACCTTGACCCCTAGTACCAGCTATCATCCTCAGACGGATGGACAGACCGAGATAGTCAACAAGTGGGTGGAAGGCTACCTTAGAAATTATGTGGCAGGACAACATAAAGCGTGGGCCAAATGGTTGCACTTGGGAGAGTATTGCTACAACACCACCCAACATACATCCATAGGCATGTCACCATTCATGGCCTTGTATAGCTATGATCCTTTATCTTTTGTAGAGATTGCTTTCAGTGACAGTCGTGCGCCCATGGTGCAGGATTGGATACAATAGAGCCAAGACATTCTCAGGGAACTGGAGGATCATCTACAGAGAGCACAGAACCAGCAAAAGGTCCAAGCAGACAAGCACAGAGTTGATCGTACTTTTGAGGTTGGTGACTTAGTCTATCTAAGGCTCCAACCATACAGGTAGGCTTTCATAAAAAGAAGAGGAGCAGAGAAGCTACAACCATGTTTCTTTGGACCCTACAGAGTCAGCAGGAAGATAGGGGTCGTAGCTTATGAGCTGGAGCTTCCTCAGGGCAGCAGAATACACAACATCTTCCATGTCTCCTACCTTAAGAAAGCCATAGGCCAACACATCACACCCATTGAGGTACTACCCCCCATGGATGAAGAGGGACAGCTTGTTTTGATCCCAGAGGAGATATTAGAAGTCCGAGAGAAGAGGCTCAGGAACAGAAGCATCAAGGAGTACCTGATTAGATGGAAGGATCTACCCATTGAGGACGCCACATGGGAAAATGAACAAGTGGTGAGAGAAACAGGTTTGGAATTGCTTGAGGACAAGCAATTTCTAGCAGGGGAGACTGTAATGTCCCCCACCTCTTGATAAAGAGGTATTGAAGAGACTCAGTGGCTTAGGCATCCCCGCTAGGCCATAGTCTCACACTAAGGGGAAAGGTCAACTAAACTAAAGTTATATTCTTAAGTTGACTTGAGGAAAAAGGTAAGGAATGAGTAAAAGATAACTCAATGAAAGAATAGAAGAGTTGGAAGAGTTAACCCTGGGAGTTAATCTAACTCAACAGAGAAATAGAAGAAAAAAGTATAAATAGAAGGTTGGGGCGCACCTATGAGGCATTCTGGATTTTGGTATTTGCTTGTTATTTCTCTTGAGCATACAGTTTGGGGGTTTTGCTACTACAAACCCTTGTGAGCAACNAGTGATGAAAGATCCACTCACCTTGTTCCAAAGCTTGGTCTCGGGGATGAAAGACTCCACCCACACCATTCTACACTCATCACGTATCCACCAATAGCTTCAGAAAAGTAACAGGGTTGTACTGTTCAGGGGTTTCCAACAAAGGCGCATCATCATCTTAAGAAGAGTTCGATCCAGCTGATCAGGAGGGACGTTGGGCATTCCAACACTTGGGTTTTACTCGCAGGTGCTCAACCATCATTTTGAGGGTTTCTTTGGAGAGTTATCTTCATCAGATCTTCAACTATAGTTTGGGATGACTTGGAGGCTAGGAGGACATCCTGTGATTCAGTCTTTCTCAGATCTAGGGAGATCTATCTGGAATCTGGATCTGAAACTTCTCCCACAGGGTCTCCATAGCCCGATCTACATTCTTGGTGAGTTTCATAGCATTTGGAGGCCTTCTTCATCAGGGCCAAATTATCTAGGGTTCCAAGCATCCAGGAGGGCGTAGCTTCATTAGGAGATTTAGTATTTGGAGGGGTTGGCTTTAGCATTTCAGCCTGAGACTGCAAGAGGAAGATCCTATCACCCAGATTTATCAGTTGGCAGAGTTTGGGCTCATTTGGAGTCTTTCTTCATCAGGATCGATTTATTGAGGGTTCCAACATTCTACTAGAGTGTGGCATCTTCAGCTGGAGGGGTTGGCATCCACACGGCTCAGATCTGTTTGTATTGATATTCATTTCTTATCTAGTCCTTGGAGGCTTGTTTTGTATTAGTGGGAGAATTTTGTAGCAGCTCATATCTATTGTCTATTGGGGCCATCTGAGGATTATTCCAGATCTGCTCTTTCTATTGTATCTGATTCATGCTTTTTATAATAAAGGTCAGATCTTTGCTTTTGTTTTATATATCTTGAATATGTTATGATCTTGCATATGTTGGATGAATCTTGTATAAACACCGTATAAATAATTGGGACACTTCAATAACCACCTGCACATCAAACACGTCAGTGATAGCTAGTGGTTCCAAGAAAAAAAAATTGGTTTGGGATCATTACAGTCCCAAAGGACAACATGTCTTTATTCATGATGTAACAAGTTTGGTGTCATGGTAAGTGTCACTTTAATATTTGAAGCATTTGAACATGTTGCAAAGAATCATTTCTTGATTATGGAATGTTTTCTTGAAAATTATACCTTTTTCCTAATTTTACCTTGGTGGTTGTCATTGTGTCCTAGCAAGTTTCCCACCCTCGGGAAAAGGGTTGCTACTGGGTAGCCCCTTGAAGGGTCACTGTACCATTTCCATTCATACTTACCACTATTCCCACTTCTTCCCCTCTGTTTCCTCATCTTTTGGGTTTTCAGGTACATTGACCACACGAAGGGATTGTACCTCATTTCATGGGAGGAAGGGGCTAAAGTCCCAGAGGTGTTGTAGATGGAAAAAGTTCCTAAGAGCAATGAAGAGATACTCCATAAAAATCAAGGACCTTCTAACATATCACTAAAATGTCTTGCTTGTTGGGGAAATGCATTTTGCAGTGTCTCTTACTTTCCATTGCATATGTCACTCTGCGTGTTTCTAACTTCAAGTGGCATTGCGGTACTCTTTACTTTCCATTGCACATAGTACTCAATGCTTTGGACCATAATCAATTAATGGAAATAAAGGGCTTAGAAAAATGTTGCATCACGGACGAAGGAAAACACACCCTCTACAAAGGTACCCATAAATGAGACAATATGAACCCTTATATGTCAAGACCCTATGCCTAGAAGTCTTGCCCCAATCCATCTCATATTCATCACATGACTTAGATGGGGCCTTCTTAGAAAAGATTACTTGAATTGGGGATTGGCTTGCCCGATAGGGCACCTTCACACCTCTCCCATACCTAAAATTGGCAAAGTATATAAGGTCTTTGAGCATTTGTTTAATTTGAAAAGGGGGGTTGATGCACATGTTTGGGTGGTTCTCTTATTAGCTATGACTTACTTGGAATGATTCATATTACGTGTGGACCCTTGGAGGCTATACTTATTTGTTTTGTAGGATCTTTCCCACATGATGGATGTTAGACCCCACGTTTGGGGCACCATTTGATGATGAACGTTGCACCTTGATGATGGAGGAAGTTTAGTTTGGAGGCATCCTATCATGGTTAGAGGATGAGACTCCACCCTTCTTCACTTGAACGTTGGCCTTTGGAGGCCTAGACGTCATCCTCCTAGCCTTTGACGTCACCTAGGGGCTATGGTTCGATGGTTCGCATGATGATTTGATGGGAGGAGGCACTAGCATGGATGTTGGCACATGGGAGAGTGATGTATGGCCTTTGAAGGCCCAATGTTCCACCTTTTCATCCTAGACGTCACTCCTATTATCTTAGGGTCACCCTACAAGGGCGTGACGTCACCCTCTTTAGAGTTTTGTTTCATGTAAATTTCATTTTTGTAAATTAAAAGGGAAAATTGAAGGGGTCAACTCTCATATGTTTTAATGTTGACAATTGTAAGTGGACATATATGCCAAGGAGGTTCCATATAAATAAACCTCCTTGACATTTTGTTTTATCATCACAACTTTCTCACACATGCAAGAGACCACTTCTGAAATTTTCGCTATATTGGGGTTACTAGCTTGTCTTACTCATGCATTATCACTTGGAGGTCAACTGTGGATGCTTCTTTGCTGATTTTTGGATGATATTACTGCAATTAGGGTTTGTTCTTGTCATATCTTGGTGAAGTAAGTAAGTTTTTGCAATTTCATTTCATGCTATTGAATGTTTATGGAAAATCGTACTTGTTCATATTGAAGATCTTGCTTAATAGAGCCCTAAGAGAGGAGCATAAGTGCTTCCTCCTCTCACAAGGTTAATTGCATCCATAAATTTGTGAAGGAAATCCTACCTAGGGTTAAAATCCTAAAGCCCTAAAGTGCTAGCACTTTAGAAGTTTGATTCTAGACTCTTGATTGTGACCTAGTTGAAGTACTTAAGAATGGATGAAAGGTTTCTAGAGCCCAAAAGTGCTCGCACTCTAGCAAAACCATTCTCCTCAAGGCTTAAACCATAAGGCCTTAATGTGCTAGCACCTTAGAGCTTAAGCCCTACCTCTTAAATCTTTTATAGTTTCATCTCTAAGTGATATCATTGATGTTATAAAGACTCCATATCCCTAAGGCACTAATCATTTAAACTCTCTTGTGGTGAAAGTGATCAACAAACTCTCAATTCTCATTTTATCAAGCTTTGTACTAACTCTAACTATATCTAATTCAGTAATATTATTATTGTTGTTGCAAAACGCTGCTATAGCCATCCTAAAATACACTAATTATATTCATACATTTCTCTAATAGTGGTAAAACATACTCAGAAATTGCTTGGAAAAATTGGATAATAATCTATTGGATATTTGCTAAATTTTCATTGTCAATTGATGCAATTCTGATCTCTATTGTTTGATGTTGTTACAGATTTGCATTTTTCTGTTATAGACTATTGTATTGCTGCAATTTCATAACAACCATAATAATTCTTGTTGTCTAGTGTTTTGAAGAGGTGTTATTTGCATACTTGTGCTTGGAAATCATCATATATATGGTGTAAAGTGTTCTTGTTCTAGGCAAGTACTTAAAAACTTCATACCTCGACAATTTCCTTGACCTAGACATTGACTCAGGTGATCAAGAGAGGGGGCGGTAGGCTTGGCTAACAAACTTGCTACTTTTATCCCTTGAGGTCACCAAGGAATTCTCTGTTGTGGTGGACCTCCTCCATCACTAAAACGTGGGGATTTCTTACTAAGGTGACAGTGGCAGGATATCTTGTAGTTACACAAGATTCGGTGATCTTGTATTGGGCTTTGCACAACTACAAATCATGTGATAACAGAACTCATAACGAGTATATTGTTGTAATGGCTTCAAGCCTTATTGTTGATCGGCCTTATGCCCTGAAGATTCTAGGGTTTACCCTAGGTACCATCCTTGAAATGAGGGGAAGTACTTAGGGTTTTCCTCAAGCTTTGTAAACTGGAAAAAATTTATAATGACAAAAGTCAAGCTAGGTAATCTTAAATAATTGACCATGTGTGTAAATGATTTAAAGATATAGTGAGGATTCCTCGTGTGGAGCTTAAGGCCAAGGCTCGACTAATGAATGTCTAGGCATGTATGATATAAATATACTTACATGGACCATCTGGTAGGCTTGCCACTATGAACTCAAGCTATGTAAATATTAATTTTGGAATATAACATATAATGGTCTAAGATGGTTGTAGAGGGCATAAGAGGGGCTATGATTCCACCAATGGAAGAGGAAAGAGGGCCTATGGGAAAGTAAATCCTATATTTTCAAGTGATATCCTTATATCTCATAACTTTTCTAGCATGTGTCTTAAATGAAGCCATCCACCTCCTTTAACTTATTAAAACCAATCATTGGATGCATTTAAGAGTTTGGTGGGGAAGTCTTTTCACATAGTTATGGAAGCATGGATTTAATACAATCATCATGGAGAAGTGTAAGAGTCCTACATTCCTTTTGCTAGAAGTAATTCCAACAATCATTCTTCTCAATTCTCTCATTCCATTCACTCTAGGATTCAGTCTATCACTCTCATGGTCATGCTCCAAACTCCTCATGTTGTGTTCTCCATTGCTATTGTGAACCAATCGGGAAATTGACTAAAAGAACAATGTAATGATGAAAAGTTGCAGGGCTTGGATGAAATATAGATGGATGTAGGTAGGCACACAAACTGGGCAAGTTAGGAACCCATTACCCATTGTGTGTTTGTTGCTCTTTGGAAGCTTGAGAACCAAGTAGTAATATTGTAGGCAAATCCCATAAAGCATACAACAGATTTGGCTCTTTTATCCGACAACGAAGAGCATTGAAGGGAAGAATATCCTTGAGGCACTATTGGGTAGGGAAAGGGGGGGTCTTTCTTGTGTTGTGTGGAGTAATGGAAGAGAGTTCCATAGTTGTTTCATCATTGATGGCTAGATGAGATGCCTAGAGTGCTCTATGAGGAGTAGATTGGATGAGCATAAAAGTGAATGGGTTGGGTTGAGCGAGATTGAAGCATGTAGCTCAATTCTTTTTCCCTAGTGACCTCATAGCCTAGCTAGGAGGTGGTATCTACATTGCATATCTATGGTTAGGTGGAAAATTCATGTACATGGCTAGTTTCTTGGACCAATTTATATTAAAAGATAAGTGCTTTATGATTGTTTCAAAATTAACCATACTTAGTGTTATTGAAATCTATGTATTTTGCATGCTGTGTGAAATTATGTTTAAATCTGGACCATGGACATTTGGTTACCATGAATTTTAGTTAATCCATGCATGTTTAATTCCACTGCATTTTCATTATTGCACACGCTCATGTATTTTATTTAAAAATGGTCTCCATGGGAGGAATATTTTGTTGGTATTGTGGGCATATGACCTCTAAAACACAGAATTTAAACCTGTATCATGGCCACACATTTTCTAAAACACGCAACAATAAATCATTTTTAATTATTATAATGGTAGTCTCGTTTCAAAGAAGATTTTGGCTATCCTGAACTTCAAAGATTCTTTGGGTCCAATCTTTGTGAAACTCTTCATATTCTGACATTGCTGCTTGAGGTTTTATGATCTTTCTTGAACAAATCTTTGGAAAGATTGTCTGCTGATTTTTCCATTCATAGAATGATATGAATATATCTTCATATCCAAAAACTGTTTCAGTAATTGCAAGCATCCACGGTTTTTGCTAAAAGAGTTTGTGCAACGACCACCACCGTAAGAAATATACAAATGTTGTTTTAAGTGTGTTCTCATATCATTAAAATTATAAATATGGTTGTCCCATTAAGCATTTTTTAACTATGCCTAACAACACACAAATCAAAGCATCCACACATTTATATATTAAGTCAATATTTATTTCAAGAAGTGATTACATGTATAACAGTGGATTCAGAACGTAGTTTCCATTGTTGCTGTCTCCTCAGTGGTGTTTTACTCTAGAGAAACAAATTCAGTTATACCGTATACTTCTAAGTAGGTTCATAATAATTCATATTACAAACTTAGAAAATGGAATGACAAAACACTTGTAGATGCCGAAGAGAGTTGTGCTCCAGTAATTCCCACCAAACTTTCTTCTCATTGATTGGGAGCGAGCTACAGGATTGATTCACCGATGGTATAAGCATGTAGAAATGATGAAGGTACAAAAATTGTAACGATCAAACGCTTATTCCAAAAAGTTTTAAGTCTGGGGTTCCTTGAAATGTTTGTAGGAAAAGTGTGCCAATGGAGAGACTCTTAATACCTTTGACAAAATTAAAGAAACAACCTTTCTCCAATTTAGGGATCTTTATTTGGAAAAAGGAGTGGAAACTGATGTTACCACTACCATGTTGGAGGACATACCTACATCCATTTCTATGAAAGAAAATGAATGAAAAGATTATGCAGAGGGTGTTAGAGGATGAAATTCAAACTGCGATTTAGGAGCTTGATCTTGACAAAGCTCCTGGTCCAAATGGATTTACTATCCCTATCCATTTCTATAGGTTATGTTGGAATACAATCAAATATGATCTCATTAAAATGATAATGATACAATATGTTAAAAAATCTTTTAGAATGGGAAGAGCCACCAATTTTGCTTTCCTGGCCCTCATTCTTAAAGAAGAAAATCCTATGTCTTTTGTCAAAGTTTAGAGCAATCTCATTTTGCAATGTCTCATACAAGATAATAACAAAAACTACAGCGACAGTATTCAAACTATTGCTCCATAAATTCATATCAGAAAACCAAGGCGGAGGCGGATTCATGGTGAAAAGTCAAATTACTGACAATGAAGCAATACATACGAGCAACGCTAAAGGGGATAAAGGGATAAATGAATGATAGTCAAGATTGATATGGCTAATGCCTTTTGATCGGGTAAGAAATTCTTTTCTTTTTGATGTTCTTCATATGTTTGGGTTTTGTGCTGATTTCATTCGATGGATTTTTGCGTGTGTTAATAATCCCTGGATCTCTATATTAGTTAATGGGCACCCAGCAGGCTTTTTCAATGCACGTAGAGGGTTGAGACAAGGCTGCCTCCTATCTCTTTTGCTGTACATAAGTATGGCAGAATCTTTAAGTAGGATATTAGAGTATGGTCGGAACAATGGTTTAGTGCCCAGGATTTGAATAGTCAGAGGAGTGAAAAGCATAAATCATTTCCAGTTTGCAGACGACACACTTCTCTTAGGTAGCTTTGTTGGCACAAATTAAAAAAGTGTTTTTAAAGATGAATTGCGTCCTTCCAAGTGAATTGTTCTATTTGGTCTTCAGGCCTCTCATGATAGTTCAAGCTCTTCTGCCCTCTGGTAATACGAAAGTAGCAGAAAACAACCCAATCAAAGTGCCAAGGAAACTAAAGCAGCCTAAAATGAAGCAGGGCACAACTACATGTACATATGTGCACAAGTAAAAAATAATTGATGTCCTTTGAAGAGTAAGGCCAATATAGATATAAGTAAAAAATAATTCTTGTCCTTTGAAGAATAACGTCAATATAGATATATAGATAAATATGTTTGCCAATGCAATACTCCTATAGTTTGAAGAGAAACACAAACATAAATAGATAGATAGGCTAACAAACACAATACTACTCTTTATCAATTATGCTATGTACACTGTTTCTCTTTCTATTTTGCTTTAACATTCTTTTCCATTCAGCTATTATTGCACTCCTATACTTTGAAGAGAAACACAAATATAAATAGATAGATAGGACTAATAAACGCAATACTACTCTTTATCAATTATGCTATGTACACTGTTTTTCTTTCTATTTTGCTTTAACATTCTTTTCCATCCAATTATTATTGCATAGCGCTATATATTTATTCAGTTCTATGTGTACTCTTCAACATTTCATCAGGTATCAGGGGATTACAAAGTTTAAAATATGAATTTATTATTAGGGGATTACAAAGTTTAAAATATGAATTTATTAAGGGCAAAAAATTATTGAATATATACTGTAAAGATAGGTCTCAAATATTGAATCTCTTAAACTGATAAAGTATCTATGTGGATATTCAAAAGGCCTCAAAGGATATTGGTATAACCTAAGACATTTTTAGCTATGCACTACTGAAATCAATGAGTACTAGAAGACTAAGTTCATGTTATTAAGTTCATRTTATTAGATATCAGAGAGTAAGTTCATGTTATTAGATATCAGAGAGTAATTGAAGACAGTGCCATGTTTGATCATTGTTGGCCAGATGAGGTGCTTAAGGAGCAAAKTCACTGAGCATAAAAGCAAACTGGTGGGGTTGAGAGAGAGTGAATCATGTAGCKCAGTTCTTTCAAAGAGTTCAATAAGGAGCAAATTTGCTGAATACTAAGGCAAACGRGTGGGGTTGAGAGGGAGTGAAGCACCTAGTGGCTTCTTCATAGCCCTACTTAGGGGTGGTATCTACATTGGATACCTACKGTTGGGTGAAWTTTTTTTTGTACTTMACTAGTTTTTTTTAACCAATTTCYGTTAAAAGTGCTCTATATGGTTGTTTATGAACCTGCAAMATTAACAACMTGTGCATGTATTTTATTTAATTCTGGTCTTCAAATTAACGAYCTGTGCATGTATATTATTTAATTCTGGTCCGTTGTTTATGAACATTCAAATTAACGACCTGTGCATGTATTTTTTTATTTAATTCTGGTCTTCCCTGGAAGATTTATTTAGTGGGTATTGTGGGGATATGACCTCTAAAGGACACAATTTAAACCTTTCGTGACTACCTGTCCTGTGGATGGAAACAGTGGGAGGGGATGCCATAGACTTTCTAAAACACGGAGCAATAAATCATTTTTAATTATTATAATGTAGTAAGCATTAAAAACTATTTAAGTAATTGCAAGCATCCACGGATTTTGCTAAGAGAATTTCTGCAATAATCACCACCATAAGATTGCTAAGAAATATAGAAATGTGATTTAAGTGTGTTCTCGTATCACTAAAATCTGGTTGCCCCATTAAACATTTTTTAACTATGCCAAACAGCACACGCAAACAGATCAAAGTAGTTAGCATCCACACATTTATTTATCTAGTCAATATTTATTTCGAAAAGATTACATGTACAATAGTGTATTCAGCACATAGTTTCGGTTGATACTCTCTCCTCAGTGCTGTTTTACTCTTTGGAGAAACAAATTCAATTAAAGCAGGTTCATAATACAAACTTAGAAAATGGAATTAATGCCTGTAGACGCCGAAGAGAGTTGTGCTCCAGTAATTCCCACCAAACCTTCTTCTCATCGATTGGGAGCGAGCTACAGGATCGATTCAGCAATGGTATAAGCGTGTGGAAATGATGAAGGTGCAAAAATCGTAACCATGAAACCCTTATTCCAAAATGTCTCAGCAAGTCTGGGGTTCCTTCGAATGTTTGTAGGACATTAAACCCCGATTCGAAGAACTCCAACCAAAATCAGAGATTCCACTAAAAATCGTTCCCTAAAACGTTGAAGGAAATCCATGGGTGAAACCGTTCCCATGGGTGAAATAGGTCCAAAAGATCCCCCGATTCCCAAAAACATCCCGTTTCGGCGAACTGGAGGCGGAGACGGATCCGTCAGAACGCTCTGAGTCATTCACCGTCTGGCGAATTGGAAGGCCCGGCGCAATATTTGGGAGGGTGGGCGAAATAAAAGGAAACGGATCCGTCAGAACGCTCTCAGGCCTTCACCGTGTGAAACTGGAAATGTCACAGACGAGACGTTCATCGAGAGACGGGTGGGAGCGAAGTCCCAAGCATCACAGTATTCGCGCTCTGGCCCGAGAGCCATAGTTCATCTTCCGGATTTGTGTGCTTGTCTGTATAGGAATCTACGCAGACTAAGACGTACAACCTATAGAACAGATCCTGTTCAAGTAAGGTCGTGATTTAAGTGTGTCCACTGCTCTCTTTATATACTGCGTCTTCATTCCTTTCCTCAAAACATGTGGGACATCAACAATGCACCATTTCTTGTTATTATTACTGCTAATTTTGCCCACTCTCCCCCTTTTTATTCATTCTGGTCATGGAAGACCTGTCATTGTTCCTCAAAAACAGTCACTCTGAAGGGAAGATTGATGGGATAAAAGTTTCCAGAGTTGTCATGATTTGGCATTGTACTCATCATGACTAATGGCTCTATTCAGGAATGGACGGAGATCAATAATCTTCTGAAGACTTTCTGCAATGCCTCGGGACTCATGATTAACTGGGACAAATCGACCTTCCATTTTTCAAATCTTCAAGACCATTTGCTCGCCCTTCTAAAAGATCTTCTTCCCCACAGATTTATACATCTCTCCGAAGGTTTCAAATACCTCGACTATTTCTTAAAAGCAGATTCTCTCAAGCCCACCGATTGAAATTGGCTCATTGCCGAAGTCGAAAAAAGAATCGGCCACTGGTGCAACTGTTGGCTTTCCTTAGGAGGTCGTTTCACCCTTATCAAAGGGGTCTTGGAAGGTCAGCTCGTTTTCTGGATGGCGCTAGCGGCCATACCTACCACTGTGCTAGACAAGCTAAGGACATTGTCGTTCAACTTGCTTTGGTCAGGATGCTCAGACCACAGTCGCCAACACTTGTGCAACTAGGAAACTCTAGCAAAACCAAAAAGGAAAGGGGATTGGGGAATCAAGAACCTCTCCCACTCCTTGCAAGCTCTGGCGGCCAATACTCTTTGGCATGTTGTTACTCACACAGGGATCTAGCACTCAGTCTTAAAAGATAAATATATGCCTTTTGTCTCGGTGGACTCCTGGCTCAAAACAACAGCTCCCTCCACAAGATCGGCCTCAACATTTTGGAGAAATATTACAAAATCCACCAGCTGGATAACCTAATCACTATGCTAGAACCCGGGCTCGAGGCACTCCATCATTCTTGGCAAGGACCGCATCGTTGGTATGGAACATAATTCTCATCTCTCCCCTCAATTGATCTCCTCCTTAAATACAAAAAACGTTTTTTACCTTTTCCAAGCGTCTGAGACTTGCAGACTATGCTTTCTTTTAAACAGTTGGAAAACCAACTAGGATCTCGGGCTACCAACAAACTTAGCGCCCGAGTGGACAAGCTTCTGCCAGCACCTAGCGAGCACGAGTATCCAGCTCCTTGCTATCAATGATCAACCGATGTGGACGGGGGGCGACCGATCGGGTTGCCTGACAGCTAAAAACGTCTACACATAAATCTCTAATCACACCTGGCATAATTCTATCGGTAGATGGAGACATAGTCTCTGGTCTTGGAATCTAGCTCTCAAAATAAAGTTGTTTATCTGGCTTACACTTGAAAATAAGATAAATACCTAGGATGTCCTCCTAAAAAAGGACGGGTCGGCCCCAACATTTTCCATCTCTGCAATCAAGAAGAAGAATCAGTTCAACATATTTTCATCAACTGTGTTTTTACCCGAATAGTCTGGGCCAACATCATTGTTGCTCTCAATTTAAATTTCTCTTGGGATGGGCACACTTTAGCATATTGCTTTGATAATTGGTCAAAATTCGCCCATCACTCTCTAAACCTCCCTCCCATGGTCTGTTGGTATGTTTGGATTGATAGAAACTACATCTTTGCTAATAGGCCTCCTTCAACCAATACAATGGCATGCACAACTCCTGGACATCCATTCACCCAAGAACATTCAAAAAAAAAAAAAACACATTATCAATACTCCGGAGGAGACTCCCACGGGTTGGTTTGATGGAGCTTCACAATCAAATGGCATGCATAGCGACGCGGGAGGAGTGTGTCTTCTTCCTTATACACACTTACAAACATGAGCTAAGTCATGTTCACTAAGTGTGTCCTTAGAGGCACAATGCCTAGGTTCAAAGCCCATGCTGTCACTTTGACTTGAACCTCTTCCGTCTAGGCTTACTCCTAGGGAAGCCAAGGGGGGTAGGCCTCGTTGCCATACATTTTGAGCACCCAACACTTCTTTTTGGTCAGAATAATAATGGTTTTGGAGTAGTCACATAGTCTAGGACACGATCATTCACACTTAATCCCCCTAATCAAAATGACACATAAAATTTATTAAAATCAAGTTACACACTACATTCATAACACTTGCAACACAATTTCATTTCACAACATAATTCTCAATTTCATTTTGCAAGCAATATTGTGGTGGTGTGATTCATTTTGCAAACAATCTTATGGTGGTGTGATTCATTTTCAAGCAAGTTTTCATTTTAAGTTTCACAATCACTTTTAAGGCAATTCACTTTTCATACATTTGGGTATTTCAAGCAATTAACATTTCAAGGCAATATCTACATTTTGGTGTCTCGTGTGATTGATGTATAATCTAATTTCCTTTGTATATTTGTAATGTCATCTAAAGTGGTTTTTCTTTCTTCATAAAGTTTCGTGTATGATATATTTCATCATTTCATTTTGTGAGTTGAATGTTTCATTTATCTAACTATCTCTT
>SNQJ01S0024709.1:0-18080 GCA_010110895.2 Picea sitchensis | reverse complement strand
ATTGTGGGCTTTGAACCTAGGCATTGTGCCTCTAAGGACACACTAAGTGAGCAGGACTTAGCTCACGTTTGCAAGTGTGTATAAGGACGGCAACAGAGTGATACATATCTCTCCAAATACTCATTGCAGATGGACCTTTAATTGTGGACATGGCACCAACACCAGGGTAGAATTATTGGGCGCCTAGGCCACTCTCTTTCTGGCCTCCAAACTAAATTTAGATACACTTATGTTGTTTGGGGATTCCCGCATCATCATAGACTGGCTAAAAAATAAGTGTAAGTTACAAGTCACCACCCTTTTGGGCTAGAAGGATAGGATGAGACAACTCCAATCATCTTTCATCAAGCTCAACTTCAAACATATTTATCGTGAAAGCAACAAAGAAGCCGACTCACTCTCCAAGGCTGCACTCAAGAAAAAAGTCAGAATCATCACCTTCAATCTCTGGGTGGACAGGCACGACCCCCCCCCCATGTTCTAAAATTATTTTAGGACAAGTGACAGCTTAAAAATATCAGATATATGATCAGTGTTTATGACTTTCTTCCTTGCAGAGCACAACACATCACACAATTTTATTTTAGCTTTGTCATTTCCCCCATTTCATTTCTACTCTTAGGTAAATTTCATTTTTGGTAGACAGAACTAGAGTTTTTATGACCAGCATGAATCCTCATTTTCTTTCCTTCTGGGTATTTGATGACCTTGCTTTGTAATCTCTAGAGTAAAGAACAAAATTATACCTCTAATATAATTGTGAAATTTTCTGTGGGAAAAAAAAAAAAAAAACTAGGAACAAAAACAACAAATTTGCATTGAAAAGGGAATATGTTGGACTGAGCTAACCACAAAAACAAAGTTTGTTAAAGATATCATACATAAGCATTTAAGTACATAGCCCTACATCAAACCACATCTATCCATAGGAACATAATCGATGTACTTTTTATAGAAGAAGGGATACAATGGACCAAGTTAAATATGATGAAGACAATGGAACCAATAGCAGTTCCATATATCCAGTGAATATCTATACAACATCATAATAATTAGGATCAGGAAAACATTTGAACTACACTAACATAGAGTTAGCAAAAGAGAACATAAGTTTGTTGGCATGTAATTTTTTCATAAAAGCATGTGGCTAACCAAGCAATTATGATGTTCTATTGCACTATCAAATTAATTGTCATGACCTTAAATAGTAGCTCTCATATGCAAGATATGGGCAAACTAGTAGTAGTCATGTCTTCCTAATTAAGGAAGTAAATAAGGAGAGCCACAAAACTCGACACCATATCTCACCTTTCATCATTTGATTCATCAATATCATTATCGGAATCTGTAGAAGTGATGGTCACATTTGGCTTCAACTGGGCAGATTGAAGAAGTGGAGGCGTCACCTCATTCATATAAGGAAATCTTGTCCCAAACACTTGCAAATTCTTGCCCATGCATGCTCAACAACATCAATTCCATTTGCAAATGAAAACATCAGGAAAAAAATAATTAAAAATAAGCCATTTGTCTGCTAGGGGTCCGAAATAAAATTAAGACAACAAGAATTAATGTTGAAGATGGACAACAATTGAAATAATGTTGACCCATATAGCCATAAATAACTATAATGAAGAAAGATTCACGTTGTCCAACCCATAAGCAAAACAACTACTTCGACGAGATAATTTTATTAATAATCCACAAATGACCAAATGATAGGTCAATGGGACTAGACATTAAAATAAGTGGCCACTAAACAATGTGTCTAGAACAATCCTAGAGCTAAAATGTTTACAAAATGAAGGATATAACATACTCATAAATGTTAGGAAAAAAAATAGAGGGGTTTAGTATGTCTAATTAATCATATTGATAAAGGGTTTCAATACCTTCTAAACATGTATATACGTGAGGAAAAGGTCCAAAAACTAAAGAATTATCAACATGGGATTGGTTGGGATGGTAAAGTGGGGATGTTTCATACCCTCTTCACAAAAGTTCAAATCCCCAGAGACACATTTCACCCATCGTGGACCATATCACCCACACAAGCATGTTGTTTTAAGTGGTTGGAGTAGGTGCAAGTCCTGGGAAACGTTTACAAGATATATTAATCCCACCCACAACATCTTAGTTGAATGTATATTTGTAGAGTGTAGTAAAGTCGACTATATTGCATTATGATGTTCCCAGAATGGGAAAGGGAATGCTTATTGCATAGTGATAATAGGAAGCATATTGTCAATTTACCTTAATATGCAAGCAAAAATAAGGGGAAATGTAAAACTATGAAGTTATCACTCAAAGGTATTTCCTTCAATACAACAGGAAATCTAGCAAGACAATATAACTCCAAAATGTGTTTTCATATTAGATAATCACTTCAAACCAGTAAGAATGCAGGTATTGAAAGCAGAACATAACTGAACAATCCTTAGAAGTTGGTTTCATAAAAAGGTTTGTTTCATCTCACCTGATCAAAAGGTTTGAAGTAGAATTTGTCCCCTACAGGACTTTGGGCAATTTATCTATTGAAGATTTTGCTACAGGGGACATTTGTTATAGATGTACCCCTATTTCTAGTTGAGATATGTCTTTGATCAAATGTTGTTGCCACATGACCCTTTTCAACAAAACATCTCCATCATATAGGCTTCTTTCTACCATAACCACTTCTTAAAATAATCACAAATATCCAACCAACTCCTTTAATAGTTGATCTGTATGGGATATGTGCAATCGATGAACTAGAATTTTGGATGCTCTTCCTCAAGCAACAAATGCATCCTCAAAAAGTGGATTTCATGCATCTACCCTTCTTTTTAGGCTGCTTACTTAAGATAGGATTAATTTCTTCAAGGCTCTCAAATATGCTTTGAATGGCACTTCATAAGGCAGTGCTCTTCATTGCATTCTTCTCAAATAAAAAATGTGAAAATGAAATAGGTGGATCTCTCTTCAAACATTGAATGATGGACTCATTCCAAAATATTATGTATGTTACTTATCATAATTTGGGGCAGGATGTCCCTTATACATCCCTTGGTTAGACTCCAAAGCCCCAAAATCTGTTGTTGGAAAGAAACACTCTTTGTTGTTGAGGTAATCCTCTCAATGTTGCCTCCCAAAGGGCCAAATAAGAATCCGGTGCACTTGTACCATGAAATCGTGGTACTTGTTATCCCCGATATCAAGGAATAACTAGGAGATCATGTCTCGAGGCCCACAAGTCCCTAGACATGGAGTACCGAGAAAAAAGATTGACCTGAGCATGGCGGGACTTCATCATTTTCTTCTTTCATCGAGATTCATCTTGTCATGCGACAACTTAGCATCCATCACCGTCGGCAGTCTTGTATCGAAGGCTCTTGCTCCATGAGTGGTGGTCCAGTGTCATGGTATGTGTCACTTTTGATCATTATAACCTTTGGATATATATACATCGACTCCTTTTATCTCTGACGAGTACTTGGATCTTACATTAACCCACTTGACCATGATTGGGGAGAATAACAGGGTGTCCTAGCAAGCCTATACCCATGGGTTTGGTTTGCCACCGGGGGATTCACGAAGATCCATCGTTAGCTCCCATCATACCACCACTTTTTCATCTTATCTCCCACTCATTTATCCCATTCCCTTGTCGGGCATTGGATTGACCTGTTTTAGGGTTCTGCCTTATCTTGTGGGAAGAAGAGGCTAAGGCCCAAAGAGTAAAAGCAGGTAGTAAAAGATAAAATCCTAGAAATAAAACCTCGAGATGCCTCACCTAGGGATCCCGAGAAGGCAATAAAGAGCCGCCGAAAACAAGAGGGACCCAAAATAATAATAAACAAGACCTAGCCAGAAGGATGGGGGGTCTCATCACGAGCTTGACCTATTAAGGTTCATGGGCACCTATACTTGATGTGACATTGCCATTATCTAGTTACCGCAGCGGTGATGACCTTTGGATGCATGGCCAAGGAAAGGAGGTCTCATCACAGCCAACCTTCTCATCTCTGAAAGTACTTGTAGGTAACAACGTCATCTCACGGTCACCATGCCAAAGCTGTGATCCTCGGTTAGAGCAGACAAAGAAAAGAAAAATCCAAATAAATAATAGAAGGCATTAATGGGCTTTGAAACATTTGCATCTATGATAGGTGCAACTCACCTTCTAAAAAGGAAACCACAGATAACATTATGCATCCACGTCTTTCACTCTACCCACTTAATGCAGACATCCCTAGCCACATCACCTGGATTTACATGGCTTGGATGGAAACTTCCTGGAGACTTCCCGTCTCTTGTGAATACTAGCCCAATAAGACGTCTAGTCGGCACTATTGATCTTGTATTGTGGATTTTATAATGTCTTCTTTGTTGACTGATGTATCGGGGGTTTTATGCATATGTTTGATAAATATTAATGATGAAATGTGATTGACATTGCTATGATCCATGTGACTAATGAGCCCATGGAAGTAGTTTTGAATAAATAGGACCAGCAGAATGAGACTGGTACCACTTGGATGGAATACACATGGGGAGATGATCAGTTCGGATTTCCATGGGGATAAAGAGCCCATCGGATGGTTGTTGAGGCGATGGTCGGAGAAGGCGAGAACCGGGACAATGCGGCCGAGGTTTTGCATCGAGAAGAGGATGTTTCACGGTACTTTGGCGAGAGCCTGACCTAGAATAACCCTTTTAGGTGGAGCGTTGCCCTTACCAAGGCTCAGGCGTCCCCATGCTTACCATGACATCCTCTGACTTCATGGTCATTCTTGGAAGCCCGGTGGAAGCGGCGGTGGCAGTGGAATGTTGGAGAGGCCCCTTGGGGCTAACGTTTTGCTCTGGATGTCTCATCGCCCTAAAAGGGGCTAGTGCCTCCATGAAGGGGATTTTACTCTTCTGGCTCAGTTAGGGTTTTAATTGACATTTTAATGTAAAACTGGATGATACGGTCTTGTTAGCCATTTTTTATGACCTAAAATTTAATTAAAGGTCATTGTTACACTATATTGAGGGTTTTACTCTCATTTTGATCATATCATCCTTGACTCTCTAATGAGGAATTATGATTTTAAAGCCCTACTAGGGTTATTGGCTATTTTGAGGAAGGTGCATTTGTTTGGAGAGGAGATTTTTGGTAATTTATGGTGTTTTCTTGAAGGAAGGTTTACAACTAGGGTTTGCATGCTATTTTCTTGATGATTGTAAGTATTTTTCACTTAAAACTTCTTGATTGAATGGTTGTAGTTTAATTTCTTGCATTTACATTTACAAATATTGTCGAATCAAAACTCCTGAGGGATAAAACACACAAGTAGGTCGTTGACTCATGTTCACGATAGAAAACCTTTTAGCCATTGAAGAGAAGAAGAGAGCCTAGCCATTGCTACACTCTTTCTTTCTTCTTCCCTTAAACTAGTCGTGCCTTTAAACTTCAAGAGGAAGAGGACGTCGGGCCTAGGTTATCTACACCTAGGGCCGTTTTCTTATAGGGTTTGATGAAAGAGACTTGCTTTTAACACTCTCCTCTTTAAATTCTCTTGTCTTGATTTTGCTTGTCTTTGAGCTAGCCGTTTTTCCAAGTTTAACCTAAGGAATGAGGAAAGAGTACAAGGCCTTGCTTAAGCAACAGCGAAATGAGCCTCCTCCTCTGGGATCTGTCTCCTAAGGCCACATTTGTTTGCAACACCTTGAAACCTTTCCCTCTTTTCCTTTGAATATCATCCCCTTCAACTTGTGTGTCTTTCACCTTTTGACTTTATAACCCTTAGGCCAGCGATCTTTAGCCTCCAACGTTGAAGTAGAAAGTGATTGAAACAATCTCAAGCTCTTATAAGTGGAAACCCTAATTAACTACTAACCCTGAAAAAGCTAACATCACACTTGGTTGTTATTTCATCTTGGCCTTAACATTTTTATATATTAATCAATTGGATGGTGTTTTAAGCATTTATTGAATGAGGGATTGATTGGACACATTGATTGCTATAACATCTTTATATTTATTGGTGAGAGAAACAACATTATTTCATGCTATATTAACAAACCTTGACTTCGTCCCGATATTTCTTGTCGCAATTGCTTATACATTTATATCAGATAGTCTATTGAAGTAATAACCCATTGAACCTTAACACATATATATATATATATATATATATATATTGGATTTCTTTGTTCCGGGCATGTGTTCTTCTTTGGGCCTACACTTCATTATTGGTTGTTTAGCCAGAACTATCGTTTTGGTGGTGACACAACAGAAGAGAACTTTACTTTCAATTTAAACCTTGCCTCTTCAAAATCCGGGTTAAAGGGATGTCTCCCCACAGATAATCTCCCTAAGAGAAAGAACCTCCCCATCGTGGTGACATTGGGTGAATATATGGGTTTCATGTTCACCTTCGATTTGGCCTTCTACTTCATAGCCACTTATTCTTCTAAGCGTAGCGATAACATTTTGGCCCGTTCTTGAGTCAATTCTCCTCAAAGGCGAAACTTTTCGGTAAACCCTTGCCTCGAGCCTTATCTTACAATCTTACCTGTTGACTCCACTTAGGGTGTTTTCCTTATCCTTTGATAGTTTTTAGGCAAATTATCTGGCGACTCCACTAATATTCTCCAGGGTGCCACCTTGCTTTTGTGATGTGTTGCAAGTTATGGGATCATGGCTGCGGGAACAAATATCCAGTATTGATTTCAAAAGTTTTCAAGGATACCCAAATTGCTTTGATACAAAATGGCTAGACAATTCTCCAACGTTTTTTGGGCCTCCCAACTCCTCATAAAGTAAATTTTTGGAGTATTTAGGCGAGGGAATAAAGTTGGAGGGAGAGGATGCTCTTATAAAATTGTTCTTACTAACTCTTCCATCCTACTTACAAGATTGTTTTAAGAGTTGTTACAAGGACAAGGGTATATCATCTTTCATACACCTCATTAGTGGGTTCATTGACCCCATACTAATACATTTACTTAGCGTGTGAAGATGCCCTTCAAACCTCATGGTAGCCTTAGAAAACAAAGGATTCACCAGCAGTTAGCTAGAAGATCTCAGGAAGGTATATCATGATCAATACCGAGGGAATCCTTTGATAAAAGGCGAGGTTTATGAAGACCATTATCAACCCCCACGAGATAGAACAAGACCTCTCCCATAATCCAAAGTCATTGAAGATATAACTAGTGACATGAATTATGAGGATGAAGCACTTGTAACCGAAAACATCCTCAGTCTGATGAAGCTTTCCAAGATCATGTCCCTCCTACACAAGATGAAGAATGAGTGGGAATGTTTTCCTTTCCAGTTTTTTTTGATGATACCTTGGTCTATGACTCAGAAAGTGAAGAAATAGAGGAAACCTTGGACTTCAACTAGATCCCTATGTCTCCAAGGCGAAGATGCTGGCGAGATCCTTCCCACTTGATGATGATGTGCAAATACTTGAAGCTCTTGCACATGAAGGATTAAGCGAGGTGAATTATTCCCCTTTCCAAGTTTTTAGTGGTTATTTACCTTATGACACAAACAGTGAAAAAGTATTGGATGTTTTGAATCCTCCATGTTGTGATACTGATACTTACTGACATATCTGATTTTTGTGAGTTCATACATGTTGGGAAGCGTGGGTGGGATGCGGTTAGCTATGATGGATCCCATCTATGACATAAAGTCATCCTACGGTGTTGCCTTTGCAATTATCATAGCAAGCTCTTGACTAGTGGAAACAGGGAGATGAAATTTTTACTGGCTCTCCACGAAACACCCACAAGGTTGACCGAGTGTAGTATTTGCCTGATGATTTTTCGGTCTTACCTTGGGAAAGCCTTTGATGAGTACTCCCTCGAGCACTTAGATTTACCCTATAGAAGATGACTATCATACCACTGTGCTCATGTCTTGATAGGAGTAAGGATATTGTTTGCCTGAAGAAGGATTTTCATGACCTTTTTCTCCGACTACATTGTGCTTTATTAGGTGCTTTTCCATAAAATGTGTAGTTGGGAAGTATATTTTGAATGTTGAGTTTCCTCTTAGGAAAACCCTAGACTCCAAGGGTTGGTTAGATGGCGCAAGTTTGATTGAGTTATCCCAGTCGTCTTCTAGGTCTTTCTCGATCCCTTCCTTGACTTTAGAGCGTGGGATGTCCTAGGTAGCCAGTTTTTAGACCTTTTGAGTCAGTTTTTTTTGAACCTTGCATTTTTTCATGACCCTTTCTTGAAGTGGGTGAAATTACTTTTCTTAGAGATGGACTTGGCTATATTTTATCCCTCCCATAGCCTCCATGAGTTAGATTCTGATTTTTACGATGATATGATATACATTATACCTCATGACATTTTTGTGCTTGGTTTATCACTATTTTGGTTTATGATGAAGCACAAAGCTGAGTATTATGGGACATTGTTGGATTGGCTTCCTTTGGTTGTTTGACTACACCAACATCCTGCCAATAAGTAAATAAAAGTAAGTACTTCACTTTATATTAGCATTTATGATTGCTTTATTTATATAGCTACATATGTTGGGGTAGCATTACCGCCCCAATTTTGTCACTGATACCCCTATCGAGATTGAGTAAAGTGCGAAGATTATGCCAAAGATGTTGGGGTTCTCATGCGCTCTGATGACACATGTCCCCGAGTTGGAGCCATATGTTATCCCCGTTCTCTAGGGATAACTGGGAGATGTCGAAGATTACAGGTCTAGACATGGAGTAATAGAAAGGATTGACACAGAGCATGGCCTTGGAGGGCCGATCTTTTCTTCCTTCCAGCGCCTCTGTCTTGTTAATAACAACAACATCCATCACCATCGGCTTGGTCTTGTATCGGAAGGCTCTTGCTCCATGAGGTAATTGGTCAGTATCATGGTATGTGTCACTTTTGATCATTATAACCTTTGGATATATATCTAACTCCTTTTATCTCGACATTGCTTGGATCTTCCATTAACCCACTTGACCCATGCTTGGGGAAATTGACATGAGTGTCCTAGCAGGCCTGTACCCATGGGTTTTAGTTTTTCCACCAGGGGGATTTCTAAAGAAACCCATCTGATCCGATCCCATCATGCTACCACTTTTTTCATCTTATCTCCGGCTCATTTATCAGTCCCTTGTTCGAGCATTGGATTGACATGTTTGTAGGGTTGCACATTATCTTGTGGGAAGAAGAAAGGCCCAAAAGGCCGAGAAGGTAAAAGAAGTTGGTAATAGATAAAAGCCTAGAAATAAAACCTCGAGATGCCCATGTACATGGATCCCAGAAGGAAATAAAGCCTCTCGAGGAAAGAAACAAGAGGGACCTGAAAAATTATAAACAAGACCTAGCCAAAGGATGGAGGGTCTCATCACGAGCATTGACCTATTAGGTTCATAGGTACCTAACCGGTATGACATTGCCATTATCTAGTTACCTCGCCAGGGCAGTGACGCTGGATGCATGGCCAAAGGGAAGGGTCTCATCACAAGCCAACCTTCTCATCTCTATGAAGAGATACTTGTGGGTAATGTTGTCATCTTTGGTCACCATGCCAAGGCTAGTGTCTCTGAAGTTTAGAACGAATAAAAAGAAAAAGAAGAAAAATAAAAGAAAGAATAAAAGGCAAGAGCGGGCTTGGAAAAATTTACATCCGCCAGCGGGTGCAACTTCGCCTTCTACAAAGGCACCACGGATAACATTATGCATCCACATCTATCCGCTCTACCCGCTTGTCGCAGGGCATCCCTAGCCATCACCTCGTTTACATATGGCTAGGGTGAAACCTTCCTAGGAACTTCCGTCTCTTGTGGATACTAGCCCAATAGGATGTCTCTTGTGGATACTAGCCCAATAGGATGTCTTGTCCTTTTCTTTGATCTTGTATTGTGGATTTTTGTAATGTCTTTGAGCTGTTGAACAATGTATCAGGGTTTTTATTTATATGTTTGATAAATATTAATGATGAAATGTGATTGACATTGCTATGATCCCTGTGACTAATCACCCCATGGAGGGTGTAGTTTTTGATGTGCAGGACCATGCCTGACGAACAGGTACCACTTGGACCGGTACACATGGGGAGATGATTAGTTCAGACCTCCATGAGGTTGAAGAGCCCATCAGATGGTTGTTGAGACACCGTCAAAGGAGTAGAGACAGGATAGTGTTTGACCGAGGTTTTTCACCTGAGAAGAAGAGGGCGTTTCACCAGAGGCACTTTGGTAGAGCCCGGCCTAGGGGGAATAACCCCTTTTCAGTGGAACGTTGGCCTTGCAAGGCTCAGAGCGTCCCCATATTTTCCATGATGCCATCCAGCTTCATGGTCATTCTTGGAGGCAGATTGGGCATCAGTGGCACGTGTGGCATGTTGGAGAAGCCCCTGGGGGGCTAACATTTTGCTCCTGGATGTATCATCTGCCCTAAAAGGGGCTAACGCCTCCCTTGAAGGGGCTTTTACCTTTATTACATCTCAGTTAGGGTTTTAATTTGACATTTTAATGTAAAAACAATATTCTAGTCTTGTCGACCATTTTTATGACCTAACATTTAATTAAGGTCATTGATACACTATATATTGAGGATTTTTACTCTCATTTTGACATATCTCATCACTGACTCTCCTAGTGAGGTCTGATTTTTGCGCCCTATTAGGGTTATTGCCTATTTTGAGGAAGGCACACTTGTTTGGAGAGGAGATTTTTGGCAATTTATGGTGTTTTTATTAAAGGAAGGTTTACAGCTAGGGTTTGCATGCTATTTTCTTGATGATTTGTAAGTATTTTTTCTGCAAAACTTCTTGATTGAATGGTTGTAGTTTAATTTCTTTCATTTATTTATAAATATTGTTGAGTCAAAACCCTAGGGGACAAACACACAAGTAGGTCGTTGTCTCATGTCCCCTGATAGAAAAACCTTTTAGTCATTGAAGAAGAAGAAGAGAGCCTAGCCATTGCTACACTCTTTCTTTCTTATTCCCTTAAGCTAGCCGTACCTTTAAACTTCAAGAGGAAGAGGACATCCCAGGCCTAGGTTATCTACACCTAGGGTCGTTTTTCTTTTAGGGTTTGATGAAAGATCCTTGTCTTTGCAACACTCTCCCTCTTTAAACTCTCTTGTCTTGATTTTACTTGTCTTTGAGCTAGCTGTTTGCCGGGAAGGAGGAGAGAGCACGAGGCCTTTCTTAAGCAACACCAGAGTGAGCCTCTCTCCCCTAGGGTTCTGTCTTTAAGGCCCTGTTGTTGCACCACCTTGAAACCTTTCCCTCTTGTCCTTTGAATCTCATCCCATTCAACTTGTGTGTCCTTCACCTTTTGACTCCATAACCCTTAGGCACTGATCTTTAGCCTCCAACGTTGAAGTGAAAGTGATTGAAACAACTCTCAAACTCTTATAAATTGAAACCCTAACTAACTACTAACCCTGAAAAAGTTGATGTCACTCTTGGTTATTTCATCTTGACGTAGCTTTTTTTATATATTAAGCAATTGGATGGTGTTTTAAGCATTTATTGAATGAGGGATTGATTGGATACATTGATTGCTATAACATCTTGATATTTATTGGTGAAGTAACATTATTTCATTGTTATATTAACAAACATTGACTTCGTCAATATTTCTTGTCGCAATTGCTTGTACATTGATATCAGATAGTCTATTGAAGTACTAACCCATTGAATCATAGCTTGCATATATATATATATATATATATATTGGTTTTCTTTGTTCCGGGCAGGTGTTCTTCTTTGGGCCTACACTTCATTATTGGTTGTTTAGCTGGACTATCTGTTTTGGTGGTGACCTGTGAAGGGGGAACTTTACTTTGACTTTTAAACCTTTGCCTCTTCAAAAATCCAGGTTACCAGGGACGTCTCCCCTGGGCCTAACCTCCCTAAAGAGAAAGAACCTCCCCATCGTGGTGACATTGGGTGGGATAGGTTTTTGTTACACCAGTTTGGCCTTCTACTTCATAGCCACTTGACCTAGCTACAAACTGTGTGATCATAGTACCCAGGCTTGTTTTCCATTGCTGCTTAAATGATGCACACATGCCAATGATCAATATGTGATATATCATTAGGTTGATGGGCTATTTTCAACATAACATCTAACAATCAAAGAGCTTCTTGAAGATTTCTTTCTTTGCAAATACAAGCGATAAGAGCATTGTATGTGATAACATCCAGATTGCACCCCTTTTCCATCCTCTCAAGAATCAATTTGGTGGTCTTTTTCCATTGTCCTTCATAGAAACCATCAGTAAATGTAGTGTATGTGACAACATTGACGGATACATTTTTGTTGGGCATTTCATAGAAGATTTTCCTAGCCTCCTCCAACTTTATTTTCTTACAAAAACCATCAAAATAAGAGCTTTGTATGTGACTGCATCGGGCATACATTTTTTTCAGGCATTTCATAGAATAGCTTCCTAGACTCATCAAGTTTGCCTTCCTTACCAAAACCATTAATAATAACACCATATGTGATAACATTAGGAATAATCCCTGAATGGCACCCCCATCTCTCTTTCCATCTATAAGAATCAATTGGACAAGAAAAGGGATTTAGGACCAAAATAGATATGTTTTTAAGTTTTAACATATTCTTTCTCATGTATTTTAGTTAAGATGCAGAAATAGGACACTCGCTTTGCAACAACCCACCAACACTTCTACCAACTTTGCTAACATCACCCATGGTAACCTTGTGCTTTCAAATTTCACAAAATGGTGACAGAACTGACCCTGATAAAAAGGTAACAAATAATTATTGAATGTGTACATAGTAACATCCCATCCACGAAAGATGCCCCATAAAGAACTATATATAAGATCTATTTACATTATTCAACGATGTTGTGTAGCATGTCACTTGTAAATTTAGGAAGCAAGGTGTACATCTTTTTGCACATATGACATATTGTAACCGAAGCACTTTCTTACTTCATGTTTGGCTGCAGCAATGTTAAGTAACTGAGACGATCATCTGCAACTTGGCAATTGTGAGTTGCTAGTGTTTTCCCTCTCAAGTGTTGTTACAAAAAGTCTGAAACATAGCAATTTGGTGGAGAAAATTATATCGATTGCTTCAACAAGAGTATGCAATTCATCTAAGTTAGATGTTGGTTCTCTGGTTTATGTCTCCATTTTGGGTGACACAAAGATTACTTCAACCCTTTCATTTCTATTGCAAAAATTCATCTCCATTTGGCCTATGGCTTCAGTCCCTACCCATTACCATGGGAGTTCATTCAACAAATGTGATCTTAAAATAATCTAGGAACAATGTAGAATGGGTACACATACTCGGGGGATGGATTCTTCATACCCATACCATGGATGTACACACATATCAAAAAGGTACATGTACCCATCCCATGTACCCTTCCATAACCTGCAACACCTTCCCATACCCCACCTTACCTTGGGTGAATTTTGTGATGTACCCCAATTTTGGGTATGCAGGTGTTGATTTTAGCATAAATTAATTATTAAAAATCCCCAATAAGGTTTCATTTAGGATGGGCCCAACAAGAAAGCCTTAAAAAACTAAGTGTTGTGGTTGTTGCCCCTTTTATACCTATAAACCCTAGTTTCATGCTCACTTTTTCATTTTGGAGCTTGGAAGAGACTAGCAGAGAATAAAAGAGGTAGTAAGGTATTGTTCACTATTCTTATTGTAGGAAATTGGTGTCCAACAACTCAACATTAAGTATTTTGCATCATCATCAACATTTTTCACTCCTCAAGTCCCCACATTTCAGTTTCACCAAGTTTCAAGTTTCAGACTTTTATGTCTGTCATTTCCACACCATGTCTGGAAAGGGAAGGAATGTCAATGTTCAATGACCATGAATGTCAATTGATGAATGATAGACACTGAAATGATTGAATTTGAATCATTGTTGATTTACATTAATTTCAGCTCTCTTTTTTTCCATGTATTATTGTATATATATAAATTAACATATGTACCCATGACATACCCTAATCCCCTGTTTCTAAAAGAGCCCTGTACACATACCCTGACAACGAAATCCAGGAACGACAGTGGTAATTGATAAGGGGATTTAGATTACCTCAATAGAGTTATTTGGTTTGTTGAGATATGATATGCCCTTTTCTTCTTGTTGCCATTCTTCTTAGAGCTTAGTTTATATCTGTTGAAATGTTGAGAGTTGGTCATACCTATACCCATCCCACACACCCATATCCTGACAAATTAGTCCAGGAATGACATTGGTAATTAATAGAAGGATTTAGATTACCTCATTTTAGATCTAATTCATTCTAATATGTGTGGGCCTATGACTGCTCTATCTATGAATGGTTGTACTTACTATATCATTTTAATTGATGATTGTTCTCGTAAAACTTGGATTTATTTTGTAAATACTAAAGATGAATCTTTCAGCAGATTTCAAGATTTTAAGAATCTTGTTGAAAATCAGACATGTAGACACATCCGGGTTTTCAGAACTGACAATGGAAAAGAATTTGACTCCTATAAGTATGATGAACTATGTCGGGCTTCCAGGATTAAGAGGGAGTTGACTATGCCTTATAATCCCCAATAGAATGGGGTTGTAGAAAGAAAGAACAGAAAAATCTGTGAAGCAGCCAGAGCCATGATGTATGATCATAATTTACCATTATCTCTTTGGGCCGAAGCTGCAAGTACTCCAGTCTACATTCAGAGCAAGTGTCCTCACAAAGCCCTTGAAGAGAAAACTCTAGAAGAAGTTTTCATTAGTATAAAGCCATCAATTGATTACTTGAGAATCTTTGGCAATCCAGTCTATATTCATATTCCAAAAGAAAAGAGGACTAAGCTAGAGCCCTCCGGAAAGAAAGGAACTTTTGTGGGATACAGTGAAACCTCAAAGGCTTACATAATTTATATCCCAGGTCAAAAGTTCATTGAGGTCAGCAGAGACGTGACTTTTCATGAAGAAGCAATTTTTTGTCGTTCCAAAGAACTTCCATGTGATACAGAGGAGCTAGAAGCTCCATCTCTTGAACCTTCAGATTCACCTCTTCCAGATGAGAAGAGAGAGGAGACCTCAGAACCTTCATTAGATCTCTCAAGGGATACTATTGAGTTTCCTTTAGAGAAACCTCCTTGTAAAATGAAATCAGCCTGGTGCCAGGAAATTATAAAGGAGTCAAAAAAGCATTCAGCACCTAAAATAACTTTCAGAGAAATAAAGAAACCAAATAAGTACTTCGGCCTTATAGCTCAATTGAATCTTGTGATTGATTCAAAACTTTCCATCTTTGAAGAAGCCTCCAAACATCAAGTGTGGAAAGATACTATGATAGAAAAATATGATTCAATTCTAAAGAATGATGTATGGGCAGTGGTCCCTGTTGACCCCCTATTTCAACTAGGGGGTCAACTCCATGTGCCATGATGATATGTACCTGATGGTGCTACTAGTTTGAAGACCTCCTGGTTCTACAAGGCAGTTTTGGCCTTCAACACATGTTTTTGTAATTGAAATTTTCGCTCCCCTATGTGGGATCATAATGTAATGGGTCTGCATGGATCATAGTTTAGTTCGGTTGCTTGGGACTTCATGATTATAGGAGTTCCTTTCATCGAGTGTTTTTTTCCTCAGGTTATTAATTTGGCCTAACTAGCCTTATTAATTTCCCTTGAGTTTTTCACTCCCACAATAATTCTTCGGTGGAGAAAGGAATTCTAATGGTCGATCTCTATGGTATCCAGTGTCTAGGAATAATGTAAATGACCATGCTAGACATCTTCTAGAGTCTTGCAGAATTCCGTCGAGTCTAAGAAGTTTTTTTTTAATTTTGTAAAATTGTCCATTTAATGGTAATTTTAAATATTTTTTGATAAAAATTGTAAAAACTAGATCCTTGGGATTTTGATAGGGGTATTTGTCCTCAAAAGAAATGGAATGAGACCCCCTACACCCTTAGAGAAATTTTCAGATCAATTGGACAAGTTTTGTTGGGTGTTTGTCCATGAGGAGTCTCAGTTAGTCTAAGACAACAATTTAATTGTAGGAATTGGCAAAGTCAAACTTGTCAATTTTTTGTAATGTGAGTAAATTAATTAGAGAAAGAGTGGGAGAACTTACCCAAAACTTTTCCTAATCTATCATAACCCTTTCGCGACCTTCATCTCACCCCCTCACCTAGCCATTAACTCAAAACACCATTCTCCCTTAGAGAGTTGTGCCCCCCTTCTAGAAGATCTCCAAAAAATAAAAAAATAAATAAAATAATTAAAGTGAGACTCTTCCTCTCCCTTGGTGCACCTCCCTAGACCCCACAACTCACTTTTTGACTTTTCAAATCCTTGACAACTCATTCCACTCATCTACCAAAACCCTAGGTGACTAAAACCCTAGGAAGTGTGCCCCCCTTCTTGAGATGCTCAATCTTGCTATGTGATTGACACTTGGAGAGCATCCAAGAGGGGTAACTCTTGGCTCCGAAATATAAATAAGATCCTTCCCTCCCTCATTTTAGAGAGGATCTCTCTCAGTGCATGGTTACTCTACCTGTTTCTCTCCTCTCCTCTTCCTTCTCTCCCACTATTCACTCTCATTCTTCTTGCTCTCTCTTTCTTTTATCAATCTTGGGAAAGTATTTGTCCTAGCTTGCTTCTAATATAGAAAAATTTGGAGGATACATGGTGTGAATATCCTTCTTGGTGCCATATTTCTTAATGAGGTGATTTTGTTCTTGTTGTTTCTTGTTTTCATTTGTTGCAGATCTAGAGTAGGATCCCAAACAAAGTATTTTGTTTGGGTAGATCTTTTGGTAGTATTATCATATAGATCTAGTGAGTATATCTTGTAGATCTAAAAAAATATTGTGTTTTATTACATGAATGTGCTCACCCCTTTCTCTTTTATGTAGCATTGTTTCAAGAAATTTGTAGGTCACCCAAGGGTTTGAAGTTAAATTTCAAATCTGGGAATCTTCTTCATTATCCACTTAAAACCTCTAGTACTTTATGTTATGTTTTTATTTTCATATTATTATATATATGGATGTATTTGTGTTCTGAAATAGACCAAAAACGAATATATATATACTGCTAGTTTTGTACTTAAAATTTCTGGTTTCCACTAATAGAGATTTTCTGCAGATATTTATTTATTTCTACAGCTTTTCCAGCAAGTTTTACTTGTTGGTTTGTGACAGAAACGTAGAGGAACAACCCATTTGGGGGCATCTAAAGTCAAGAAAACTCCTCATAAGTTGGGGTAACAAGTACCCACTTCTCTCTATCTCTCATTTTCATTGAAATTAAGCCCAAGGGAGTCCCAAGGGCTTGATTTTCTCAAACAAAGTTAATTTTCTGCGTTTTTAATTTCAAGTTTGCCTACACCTAGGAAAGAGTTTGGCTAAGCCAACCATCCTATATCGTAATTCTAGGAACTTAGTTGTGGTTTATATGCTTATAATGCTTGTGTATAATTTATCTTTAGATCTTAGAAGTTATTTCCTTTACATTGCTTAAGCCATGGAGGCATAGTAACTTACTTGTGTTTTTCCAAGCATTTCTTTTAATTCCAAGTAATTACTTTGCTTTCAAATTTAAATCACTTAATCTTTTTCAAGCTTAAGCATATTATTTCACTTTACTTGCAAGAACTTAAATCAACTTAACTCAATAAATCTTTAAAGCATAATTTAACTTAATAATTCTTAAGGCTTCAACTTATCTAGTAATTAGATCACCTTTAAGTGTTTCAACTTTGCCATCAAAAAAGGAACCTAAGGAAGAAGCAGGGGATGCTAGATTAGGGATGGTCTCACGGCACTAGGTGTCCCCCTTATGGAGTACTTTTGTTTGCAGATTGACCTATGGAGCTAGGGTGTGGTCTTGTTTGCCTCAGTTCTTGAGCACCCAATAGTGTTTTTGGTATAAGCAGGGAGAGTTCTAGGGAAGTCACATAGTTTTAGGATTCACATATTAACATTAATCAACTTAAGCATACTAAAACTTAATCCACCTTAACTTGGTATAATCTCTTAATCTTTTGATGGTTTAACGCTATTTAACTTTGCAAGCATTTCATTTAAGTTATTTTACATGCAATTTTATTGAGCTCTT
>SNQJ01S0024707.1:89051-99472 GCA_010110895.2 Picea sitchensis | reverse complement strand
CTGCAAGTGCATCCTATGCGCATATTGGACAGGAAAAGCAAACAGCTCTGGAATCGAGCTATAGAGCTTGTAAAGGTCCAGTGGACCTGGTACGGTCCTGAGGACGCGACATGGGAGCATGCAGATGTTATGCAGGCAGATTACCCACATCTTTTTGAAATTTTTTGAAAAGCTTGCAGATGCTGTGTAAAGTTGCACTAAGGACAGAGAAGAAATAAGGGAGGGGGATTGTACTGTCCCCAAGGCTGAGCCCAGTTGTAAATCTGATGTATGAAATGAATTGTGAATATGTGTTATAGGCTGGTGAGACAAGTTTGTATAAGTCGGTGGGCTTATGTGATTGTTAGGCCAGAGAGCCTAAGGGTTGGAGGCCAAGGGCTTGATTTTGTACTTGTATGTATGCAACACATTTAATAAAATTGTAAACACTGCCAGGTGTAGAACGACCATGATGAATGAGTAAAGGGGAACTGAGCTTCCACAGAGTGGGCAAGGGATTAGGAGCTGGAAGGTGGGAAAGGGGGGGCTAAGTGTTAAGCCTAGTGGACTTCAGCCTGGGGAACAATATTTTAATATTATTTCAAGAAGGCAGGAGAATTTAATGTTTTATCTTAAGTTCCTAACCATGAGGAAGGTGATGTGTGCTGGTGGAACGCATTCAGTTCCCAGGGCGATAAGTGTCGACCCTAGTGCATGCGAATAAAATAGCCAAGGTGAGCTGTGAGAGGGGCCCCTGCTCCCATTCGATCAAACAACCTGAGCGTGTACAGGCTCTGAGCAGTACGTCGGACTCGAGTTCTGCAGAAAACCTTCGTGTGTCCCTGTGATCCGAAAAGCCTGTGTGGTGTCTGGGGAATCCGTGTGCATCATCTATCCGAAATGGAGCTTGTGCATGAAGCCTCTGTCCTGAAGCCATGATCGTGAGACCATTTTTCCATTTATGAACCCGTTTTGAGGAAGTTGGTGTCTGTATTTCCGTGGGTCGTTGCAGTTGCGTAGTGCGGGATTGTGTATGTCTTGTGACCAGTTGTGAAACAGTCTCTCCAGGCAAGAGTGGTGTTTGAGGTTTGATGAACAAGTGGTTTTGGCCTGTGAGCCTCTCTCTCTAGGTGAGAGAGTGCGCAGAGGAAGGAGAGGACTCTTGGAAGGAACCCTGTAGCTGCCACAGAGCCCGGAGACTTCCGGTCCGGTCTGTTGTTGTAACCCAAGGTAAGGGAGGTTAGCAGCCGAAGGACTATCCAAGTGACAGAGAAGGTGTATACTCCTGGGGTGGAACAGGCATGTGGGGAATGAGGGTCTGTGGGCAGTGAGCGTGAGTGGTTCCTGGAAGAGAATCCCTTCCTTGTGGCTATGTGTTGTTTTTCCTGTAACCCCAACTAGCCTAGGATTCCTTGTCTTAGGGTGGAGCTTAGACCCAGCTCGTGGCTGACCCACTGCTGAGCTTGATGAGTAGTGCGGTCTAAGGCTGGGAGGTTCATGGAAGGCCTGCACTTGGTTGGTGGAATCTACCACTGTTAAAAGATAAGTATCAGATGATGCTTTAATTATGTTTCTGTATCTCTGTGTATTATAATCATCATGTATTCTATTGTGCATATCAATTTAATGTTAATGTTATTGATTGTTTATTATAGCAGTAAATAATATGTTTACTCTGAGCTTAAATGTATTTCTTTGCTTAAACACATGTGGATTATATAATGCCTGTATGAGTTATGTACAAAGCAGTGTTATAATTTTCTTTTAAGAGCGATTAAGCCTTGGTAACCGAAAAGTGGTGCTACAGTCTCGCTAGAGTCTGGCTCTGAACCCCACTGATAAGCTCCTCCTCTGCTATGAGGGCCTTCTAAACAACATCATGCAAGGTATGAGACATCATAATCCTAACCTTTGCACGAATGTTGACATTAAGGCCAAAAAAGAACCTGTTGAACTTAAGTTTCTCGGTATTTAGGTGTGGAGCATACCGAAGCAAATCCATAAAATGAGTCTCGTAATCGGGCACCGTACGACCACCCTGTTGCAAGGTGTTGAAATTGTTGAGCTGATGCTAAATGAATTCCTCTAATAGATACCTCTCTCAGAACCGTTCCTCAAACAACTCCCATGACACGTCTTCAACAACCATGTTCAATTGTGGCAGGAGCGTCTTCCACCATAGAAGAGCGCTCCCCTTCAATTGAAAGACCACCATGCATACCTTCATGTTGGAGGTATAGTCACAAATTGCAAAGCACATTGCCATATTCTCCATCCATGCCTCGGTGGCTGCATCGTTCGGGGTACCAAATAACTCGGGAAGTTTTACCTTCTCGAGTTCGTGGTGAATGCTACCAGTACCGATCAAAGCGCTCGGTGGACCCTCAGGGAGTGTCAACTCCCTGGAATAATCTTTGTCCAAACGAATAATCAGTGCCTCAGACATCCGCTAAAAGGACCTCATCAGCCCAACCACATCACCCACCGCTATCTATTCCTGCCTGAAAACCTGTTAGTCTCACTGGGGGTTAGACCCCTCAGGGGTGGATGCTACTAGGGGCGTCGTGCCTCCTCCCCTAGCACCCCGTCATATTCCTCCACGACATCCTCTAACCATGATTACCTGCACGAATACAAGTCAACTTAATTAGCAACATTATAATCAAATACCAAATCAACGAAAGATGTAGTGATCCCAACTCGCGGGTCGAACCCCCTCTGATACCATATGTAACGGCCCCCTTCGTTACGACATCAATGATGTACACATTATTTTATTTTTTTTACTTTTATCAAGTGTCAACATGAACTATGCTTGATCCATAATCACATGATGTGTATTCACTCGGAGAATAACATTCCAATAGCCAAACTATGTGAAGAATGAAAGTGTTTGACGAAATTTCTTGAACCATAAATTCATGATCATGCCAAGTTGTTATTGGATTCTCCAAACACAACCACATAACAAATTTCATTTAGTTATTGCTCTTAATGATGATCGTTAGTGTAATTTGAGAAATCCATAAGAATATTCAGTGAGACCAAATCTTGGGACATTCAACGATTCAGGTTTAAAGTTAATCCTATAGTAAAGGGTTTGAGACTGTATAATGGACATCAAATGAAAATATATAACAAACCATTCTCAAGAGAGTACCTATAATCAACGGTGTAGAATGTTTTTTTGTGTGTGTGTTAACTTCATAATCATTGTCTATGTGATTTCACAACTTATAGAAACGTCATGTATATATGCAAAGGACGCGATCAATAAGTATCCCAACAAGATGGTAACCTGAGATTAGGACTGCAACCTTTAATAATTTAACTTAAAAAGAAAAGTTTCCATCTCTTAACACAGGGACCACAAGAGCTAAATGCAAAGTTCATGAAGGTAATAGAACCATGTGGTGAGAAAAACCATTAGTAATTAATTAAAGAATAATTTTGTAGTTACGATTTTCTTATAACCTTTGAACAACAATTATGTGTAGGCTAACGTTAGACATCTTTTAGAAATCCTTGTATCAATTTGTATCTACAGCAAAAGATTTGAAATGAGGAAAGGGAGAAATATTGTAGAGAGAAGGGTTGTGCTGCATGCATCTTTTTGAAGAAAAACTTATGCATAAATAGGAAGAGGGAACATCCGTCAATTCTAACACCAACCTGCTTTGAGATAAATGAATCAATCTTGTGATCGACCTTGGGAAATTTTTAAATGTGGAAGAGGGCATCGGTCTGAAAGTATTGGAGAACATACAAATGCAGTGACTCGATGGCGGAGATAATAATGATTTGATCACAATCAACATGTTGGAACAATTCAAGTGCAACAATCTGTTCTCCAGTTGGACACTTTGTAAACCCTGCAATTCTACACAGAGCCTATATATGAAGATGAGACCTGTAGTGACGATATTAAGGTTCTAGGGTTTGACCATAAATAAAACGAAATAGTAAGTATTAAAACCATAGCTCGTGGGTTATGAGTAAAAATAATATCGCTATCTAACATTCTAAGTAATAACATTTAAATCTGTGTAGTAGCAAATGTGATTCGCTACCAACGAAATCATTGTCCATGTATAAAAATCATCGTCTACAATAATATTGTGGTCCTTTAATAAATTGTTGTTTTCACAATAATTCGTTGTCTTAATAATAACCYGTTGTCCAAGAATCATTCTCTGTCTATATAAAGGAATTAATCAATTATATTTTCTATCAATCAAACAAGATTACTGTCCATTAATACATATCAAAGCAAAAATTATATCCATAAATCATATCAGAAAACGCTATCCCTTAATACCTATCAAACACAGACATATCAAAACGTTGTCCATCAAATGATATCGTTGTCTATTTAGGATTCGCCTGGGTCTATTAAATCGTGTTACTATTTTTATTAAAAGGTCATTGTCAGCCATCCAATTGCTATAAAAAATGTATGATATCACTGTGTAAAGATAAAATATGAAATATAATAATGTTGCCTATAAAAATTATTGTCGGTAAAATAAACAACTATTTGTCTATATATATATATATATATATATATATATATATATATATATAATTCGCTACCAGACTTAACAATACTAAATCGCTGCATTATTACACCATATTAAATTGCAAGGTTGATTACCAACCATTCTTAGTTGACTTCCCTATTGACTCCATCCTTCTCCTAGAATAAAATTGCATTGCACCTCCTACAAGCATTCAAATTCTGGCACTATCATTGTGACTGTCAAGTCATCGCATGACCCAAAAAATCTAGTTAAGGCACCAAAAACTAGGGTGCCTCATCCATCCTCTCATCTCAAAATGAACATAATTCACTTCCCACTTCACCGCAACAGCCTGTCCAATCCGTCTCATCAAATAGTTAGGCAACTTCATCAAGCAACCTCCATGAGTGCATCCAAATTTTCCTAATTCCACCACAAGATGCGTCCAAGCAGGTCACTCCAAGCTCTCTACACATTCACCCAATAAAAACATCATAAACTGCTACAAGACTTCTTTGAATCTACACCACTTGATTCACCCTCAAGTTTGTTGTGTTCACCGCGGAAACATAATGCACTTGAACTACCAAGTCATGTGACTTCCCATCAAAGAACTCACTACAACACTTAGGATATTAAAGAACTTGAAACCAACCATACCTTTCCCAAAAACATACTTTCCTGCAACCATAGTTCAATTCTATTGTCTTGGACCTTCACTTTCCCAAGCAACCGACTCTCCACATGAACTCCTCAATCATCATCCACAACTCCACAAACCTGCAAGACCTTCACTATGATACAAGGATGAGTCCATTCATCCACTTCAAAAGTCTGTGTAAGTCCTAAAGTTTGCATGCAATCAGCCGAACTCATCTCCAATGGCCTGCCATCTCTGCACCTTAACTTCTCCCGCCTCAAGGCACCATGCATCCACCACCCAAATGTCAAGTCATACTACTACTAACTAATTGTTGTAACTATGTGAATCACCTAGTCCAAAGGTTGCGGCCAACCCACTTGTCCAACAACCCAACTCAACTCATTTTTTGTTCTTGGTGATGCACGGTATGAAGACATCATGATGGAAACATGCCCAACCAACTTCCTTTTGTGGAGCTACTCTAGGTCACCCTAGGTCGTCCAACACATCCAAGTGCTTCACCTTGTTGCAACCCAGAACTGCTCCTCTTTGCAATCACTTTTGCAATCACCCTCCCTATCCAAGTGCTTCATTTCACCAAAAACTCTGCTCTCAACCTACACAAGGTGTGCACCCAGATTAATCTTCCACCTTACTGTCAACCAAACCTCTGTCGTGAGTCTAATGCAAACTCTGTGATGAATCAATTTGTTCCACCAAATGGTTCACTAATTAAGTCTGTGAACGTTCCCACCGAAACGACTTCGTAACAAATTTCCTTCTCAACAAGTGCACCCCACCACAACTATTCTAACTACAAGAGTGGTGAAGATCATCAAACTACTCTAATACCATCTATCATCGAGATAATGGTGAAGAGCTCACCAACCCTTCATCAAAATCTACAGTGAATCCTCTATTATACCAACTGTCACATCCCCATAATGTGCCTTGCGATCATGCACCTATTGAGGGTGTACAACACCGCGACATTTCTCACTTGGTTTCTTGGAAATACCAAGGATACTTCGTCCAGACTACACCTCTTCAGCTAGAGCATACCCATACTCCATTATAAGCTACCGACGAGTCAAACTCCTACTCTAGTGCAACTCTTGTATTCTTAGACATTTGTTGACAGCTTTAACACTTAGTCATATATAAAAATGCATCCATGAGAAACCAAGAGAACAAAAGTGGAACAAACGAAAGACAAACACATAAATAATGCAACTGACACAAACCATGCTTAACACCCAACTAAGTCTTTGTTATTGCAAAACAGTTACAATATGAGCATTATCGGCTCAGTTTACAACTTCGTTAGAGCCACACAACTCACCTCACCTCACCAAGGCACTCATACACAGATTCATCACACCAAGACTATGTTGCAACCATCTCTACAACCTTATGTGTTGCACCTCGGATGTGCCCTCAATCACAGACTTGTTATCTCTTCACTTCCATAAACTTCATAGATTTAAATTCTACCTCACACATGACTCCAATAGACTTTCATTTCCAAACTTCCCCAAAACCTTCCCAAAATAAGCTCTCCCAACTCTATCCATTGAATCCATCTCAAGGTAGCATAAGTCCTCCCATGTGGAGTGACTTGGATCCTTGAGGGAGCTTGCCCCTCTTTGTCTAATCCTACCTCAGAACTGTAGATCTCTTAATTCTCTCATTGTCTTCCAAGCTACCTTCCTTGGTTTTTCACCCTTGTTCTCTTATAGGGACTCCAAAGGTCACCATCTTGAATCACCATGTCCCTTGGGGCTGTCACTCCCCTTCATGAACCCATGTTTTCAAATGAATCGTCGTGCCCCTTCATGGACCTAGTTATTTAAAAAAATCGTCGTGCCCCTTCGCAAACCCGGTTTCCCAAACAAAACCATGCAATCGTCAACCTTCATGCCCCTTGGGACTAGCACGCCCCAATATCTTGGTTGTTTCATACTTGGGAAAGCCTCTTGGTGCATTCGCATGCCCAAGGTTCCCACTTTCCCAACTTGTGCAATACTTGGGGCTTAGAGCAACCCCAAGTTTTGTCTCCTTGAGGACTTGGGTGAAGGTCGCCATGCCTAATCCAGATGGATGTCGGTGGCATCCCACCTATTCCAACTAGTTCATTTTGGCAATTTTCCAGTTTGACATTTTTTTCCTAGTTTTCGAGTCCCCGACTTTCGGGGGTCATTTTGAGGCCCTAAACAGTGTTTTTAGGGATCATTCGTATATAAAAGTGCATCCATGAGAAACCAAGAGAACAACAGTGGAACAAACGAAAGACAAACACATAAATAATGCAACTGGCACAAACCATGCCTAACACCTGACTAAGTCTTTGTTATTGCAAAAAAGTTACAATATGAGCATTATCGGCTCAGTTTACAACTTCGTCAGAACCACACAACTCACCTCACCTCACCAAGGCACTCATACACAGATTCATCACACCAAGACTATGTTGCAACCATCTCTACAACCTTTTTTGCTGCAACTCGGATGCGCCCTCAATCACAGACTTGTTATCTCTTCATTTCCGTAGACTTCATAGATTTAAATTCTACCTCACACATGCCTCCAACAGACTTGCATTTCCAAACTTCCCCAAAACCTTCCCAAAATAAGCTCTCCCAACTCTGTCCATTGAATCCATCTCAAGGTAGCGCAAGTCCTCCCATGTGGAGTGACTTGGATCCTTAAGGGAGCTCGCCCCTCTTTGTCTAATCCTACCTTAGAACCACAGATCTCTTCTTGCTCTCCTTGTCTTCCAAGCTACCTTTCTTGGTTTTGCACCCTTGTTCTCTTATAGGGACTCCAAAGGTCACCATTGTGAATCATCATGTCCCTTGGGGGTGTCACTCCCCTTCATGAACCCATGTTTCCAAACGAATCGCCACGCCCCTTCATGGACCTAATTATTCAAAAAAATAGTCGTGCCCCTTCGCAGACCTGGTCGCCCAAACAAACCCATGCAATCGTCAACCTTCATGCTCCTTGGGACTAGCGCGCCCCAATATCTTGGTTGCTTCATACTTGGGAAAGCCTCTTGGTGCATTCGCATGCCCAAGGTTCCCACTTTCCCAACTTGTACAGTACTTGGGGGTTGGAGCAACCCCAAGTTTTGTCTCCTTGAGGACTTGTGTGAGGGTCGCCATGCCTGAGCCAGATGGATGTCGGTGGCATCCCACCTATTCCAACTAGTTCATTTTGGTAGTTTTCCAGTTTGACATTTTTTTCCGAGTTTTCAAATCCCCGACTTCCAGAGTCGTTTTGAGGCCCTAAACAGTGTTTTTAGGGATCAACAAACTCATAGTCTGACGAAAACATGTGTAGTCCTCAGATAGACCTTTCCAATGGTCTATCGTGTGCCTAAAATGGAGATCATATGCAAACGTTACGACCCCGGGAAGTTGATGTACTAGCTTACCCCAACGGGGCCCAAATGAATTTTGGCGCTTCATCTCCTAGGGTTAGGTTTTTGGATGTCTAGGGTTTTGGCATTCATGTTTATTGTAAAAATTCCTTCAGAGCCTCATTGTAATCATCTTCTTGCGAATGAGCGCATCTATCACATCTCTTCTCAAAGATAATCTACCACCATTCCAGCAAGCTTGTTTTCCACCGCATTTTACAGTTTCATCTTATTTCCTTATTGAATAGAAACTAGTTTTACTGTATCTCTGTTATTTTGTGTTAAACATCTTTTAATAATATGTATTCATTTCGTTCTTCTCATAAAATTCGGACCAACGCTTCTCTAGTCAAAGACCTTACACAAAGCATAACGCTTCCCAAAATTTCTTCAAACTCCAACCAAAATCACCTATAAGTCAAGCGGGGATGAAATGAAAATTCCAATTCTTGGCTTAATCATTGGGGAATAAAAGAAGAGATCATTCTGCAGAATAATGACAATATTAAAAATATTATTACATCAAAATTTAAGGAGAAATTGTGGTGCAATAAAGAATTAGATGACAAAATAAAATTAAGATATTATAAGCAGGTGATCAACTCTAATCTTGAAGATCTAAAGTATCTCTCAGTTTTGACTATCGTAAAGAAGAAAACACTCAATATTGGGCAATTCCCAAAACATCAAGAATCTCTAAATTTTCACAACAATCTTTTCTTTTATAAACAAAACTAAACTTTATATATTGAAAAACAGGTTTGTGCTAAAACAAATAGTTGTCATACATAGAAACAAAAATGGCTCAAGTGTTGTACATAGTTATAGAACAAAAAGGCAAAAGATGGAACTCACTCTAGTTCAACTTCCCACTCTGACTGACTGATAACCTTTTTTACAAACAAGCCTAAGAGAAAGAGAATTTTGAAATACATTCATTGATATGAAGAAACAAAATCCTGAATTTTGGGTACCCTGGTTTTCTTCAGATTTATTTCTTCAATGTCCATAGGAGTTGTATCATGATCCCCAATGCCATTGATCGTGTTACCTTGACAAGGCGAGACATATGTACCTTGATTAATGGAGGCAGAGGTCGAACGTTGGGGAAGAAAAAGATACTTGATTTGTTGAATGTCAAGTTCCATCTCATCGATTCGCCTTGTCTAAATTTCTGGTAGATTCCTCAAGTAAACCAAAGCTTGGTCCATTTCCCCCATCTTAATAGAGATTTGTTGTAGTGAAAAGTTGTTTGCTTGAGATATTTCCTCATGTCACCGAAGGATTATTTTAATTTATCTCCAGTTATGATCAATCTTTGTGTTCAACAACCAACAACCAAAAAAACCCCACCACCCAGAACTTGGTGAAGGGTCTCCAATTCTAGATTTAAAAAATGCAATCAAAAGATGAAATTCAACGAAGATGAAATGATCCACTTGGAGGAAAAGACGAACATTACCAAACCTAGAAGGTGAAGGATTGAAACCCAGGGTGTATGTGGACAAAGACCCCAACAAATCCAACATCAAATGAGCACCACCACCGCCCAGAAACTGAAACAAATCTCACAGAAACAACACCCCAACATGTGTTATGAACATAATATATAATAATAAATATAAATACATTATAATAGTTAATGAATAATTAATGAAGAGACATGTTCCCAACGAAAGGTCACATCTCTTCATGGAAGGGAACCCCTATGTGGGTATATAATATTCTTTTTTATTGTATCTCATCATCTCATATTCATATACATTATTTAATATATTATCCAAGTTATGGATTATAACATGTTGCCCTTCCTACATTGGGTATTTACTCGGTGAACCGGCTTGGTTCATGACAATGG
>SNQJ01S0024707.1:49034-69928 GCA_010110895.2 Picea sitchensis | reverse complement strand
CTTGTTGGGCTCAGACTGAGGTTGAGAAATCCACCAAATTTGTGGAACGGATCCAACACATTCGCCAACAAGTCCATGACATTCTGGAAAAAGCCAATGCCAGGTACAAGCAGCGTCATGACCAGCATCGGGTGCCACACACATACCAGGTGGGTGATAAGGTTTGGTTTCATTTGCAGAAAGAAAGACTCACGGGACCTCATCGTAAGCTACGCCCACTTCGTTATGGGCCATATACTATCACCAAGGCTATTGGGGATAATGCTTTTGAATTAAGCATCCCTCCATTTCTTGGCTTGCACCCTGTATTCAATGTTGAGCTCCTTTGCCCCTATTTTCCACCATTGTTGGACACCTCAGAAGTGGCCGAGCAGTTGGCAACAACAGAACTCAACCCTGACTATTTGGAGAAGGCAACAGTTGATTGGATCATGGATTCACAGGTCAAGGGCACTCGCCAACAACGTGTCCAACTCTATCGAGTCGTGAAGGCTGGGCAATTCCTGCATCAGGGCAAGTGGCTCACCCAGAGCCAAATTCAGCTGAAATTCCCCCATATTATCTCGGCACTTGACGCAATGGGGACCATTTCTTCTTAAGGGGGGAGGAATGATCCAGATGGGTATCGGTGGCCGCCCACCTTTCCATCTGGCTCAAAACAAGTTTCTAGCATTTCTGGTAATTTACTATTTTTAGCAGTTTTTTCGGGTCCTGAACTTCCGGGGCCATTTTGAGGCCCTAAACGATGTTTTTTTGGGTATGCTGCTCTCACAAAATAACATCTATGATGCTATTTTGTCTCAAGCGTTGTAGGCCTCGGATAGATCTTTCCAACGAGCTATCGTGCACCCCAAACGGAGATCGTATGCAATAGTTATGACTCTGGGAAGTTGATGGACTAACTTACCCAAACAAGGCCCACTTGACTTTTGGTTTCTACCTTCCTTCTTTTGATAAATAAGGCCCTTCGGCCTCTTTTTGTAATCAGCTTGGTCACGGATGAGCGTATCCGCCACATCTCTTATCAGGGATATGCTACCACCATTCTAGCTATGTATTGTTCAATAGTTTTACAGTTTCTCTATTTCATTAATTAATAGAAGTGTGTGTGTTTACTGTATCATTGTGTTCTCTGCAATACTATTGTGCATACTCTGTTATTTTCTTCTTACATTTCGTTCCTGCATAAATCTGGATCAACAAGTTTAGTTCTGGTACATCTAGCACCTCTTGGGATTATAATGAACTACCTAACTCAAGCTAGAACAAGATTGTTCCCTGACCCTTCCCTACATACTTGGCATCATCACCAATCTCCACATGGATCACTGAGTCCTTCGTCAGACTACTAACTAGCTCTGGTGCTTCTGTCATATGATTTTAAAAACTGGGCTCTCGTCCTTAGATAATGGTCCACTTGAGGAATAATACATTGCAACAAATAGCCTAGGTTATCATACCTCAAGATCATTCCTTTGATCTTGTTAGTTTATATCTCCCTTGCTGCACCTTTACTCCTTTCCTCGGACCCGCCCCTAGACACTTGGATTAAATTCCTTCTCCACCCAATTGAGATCTCACTATCTCATTCTATGCGTATTTTTTGTCCACTGAGAAATAGGTAGAACTCCTCTAACCAATAATCTTTGCTACAGTTGTACGACCTTGTACCTACAAATTTCACAAGTCATACATGTGTGTTCCTTCTACATCCTGTGTATGTACACTCCCTAGGCTATAAATGCATGCATATGTATGTGTATGTTCCTTCTGCAACCACGCATGTATGTGTCTGTTCTTTCTACAACCTGTGTATGTATGTGCCCTAGGCTACCGAAACCTGCATACATCTCTAGAACTCTGCTCCAATCTACTGGACCTTCCTGTTGCTACTCTACTTCCTGGATTTGTCCTTGCTCCATATTTGTCTATTATTGCCTTCTTCTCCTTTGGACTAATCAAATCTCTAGGTGAAAGTCCTTCTTCACCCTTGCTAAGATCTTCTCCAAGCAAACATCTTTCTTTGGTTTATTTATGAGTCACTGAATCCAATAAATATGTCATCCTCTGATCTCTGGATGAGTGCCCTTTATCACTCATATGAGATCCCCTTGAGTCACTATCCTTCGTGGCTCAAGCACTTGAGAAAAAATATTTCTTTGCTCTTAAGTGGATGACTCAAGCACATGGGAAAAAGTCTTTCTTTGCTCCTGTGTGCTCTTATGCGGCTTAGATATCTAGATGGAAGTCCTTCTCCACCTATCTAAGATCTCTTTGTTGGTTGCACAACCTCGTGCCATTGCCTAACAAGCCACCCAACAAAATTTTCCTATTGTCTCAACTATATTGCCCACTACTCGGACCTGTTGATCTTCCCTGGCTGTTGAAACTACCCCTGTACTAACCTGGAAAAACTTGTATGTGTCTATCACAAATGAACCCCCACGTATGTAAGCATATTTGCTTACTGCTACCTGTCTATGTACATGCCTATGTTTACTGCTACCCGTGTACACATGCATGTGTCCAAAGAGACAGACGTATGTATGTGTCTATACATTTTGTAATCTTGGGTATAGCTCTGTAAACCTGCAAAGCCCTAGTTCTGCCTCAGTACGACTATTCCCCTTAAATATGTCATTTGATTTCTTCCTTCAAAGCATGTTGAAAACCTATTACTCTAGTACCTAGGTATCTTGTTATCTATTGATTTCCTTACTACAAATTAGATTAGCAGCTCACAAAACAAAAATACACTACTGAAATATTCAACTAAATAAATCTAGTGGAAGAAAAAAACTAGAAACCAAATCATGCACACATGAAAACCAAATTTTTTGGGTAGATAGCCCTGGAAAAACCCTGGAGGGAAAACCAGTGTTGAGAATGATTTTATTATGCTAAAACCAGGGATCTCATAATAGAGATAATGGTCCACTAAGAGAAATACAACTATAGACAAACCTAGAAAATTCTGGTCTATTGTACAGCCCAAAAATGCATTTTTTTTAGATGTACAGACATGTGCCCACTGTGTGCCCGCGTACACGCGCATGTCTCCATCATCACTCGCGTACATCTACATAAATCCTATATGGAAAAATTTGTATGACACAACACTTCCTATGGGTTTTCCTGACTAAAACCCACTTGCGACAGTATTTATTCTCTCTTCTCCTTGATCTGATCTCTAGATGGAAGTCATTTTCCACCTATCCAAGATCTTGAATCGCAGTCCTTCGTGATCCAATTCTCTTTTTCCTCTGTCAATATCTCTCAATCAACTCGACAAAGATGTCTCAAGTGTCAAATGTAAGCAAAAGTCATTATTTGCTTCTACACTCTCCAAAGACTCCACACTAGCAAAAGTCTTTCTTTGTTATTAATGTGTGAAAGTGTCTTCTACTTTACCTTAGTCTTTCTTTTATAATCTTGAGTTATGATCTATTTCTTATCTCCAAAGTGATTGATGGTTGAGATTACTTCTCACATTCACTTGAGATTTAGATTACATGCTAATTAATTTTAGCATTTCCCTTAAATAACTCAATCAATTCAATAATTAATTAATAAAAGTACTTTACTTTAATATTTTCTTTGACTAGTCCCCGAGGTGTAGGATAGTCGGTGACGAAGTGTGTTGTTAAGCCACTCCGTGTTGAAAAGTCACCAGTTTGAAACCTGCGGGGACAAAAAAATCCAACCATGTTAAGGGTTGGTGTGGCTCAGGCTGGGTGCGATCCCCAGGTGATTTTGACGACTTAGATGCCCTTGAGTCGCGGTTTCTCAAGCCAAAGGTTAATCCCGATGCCAAGAAGGTCCGGACCAATTAACAAAAATAAAATAAAAAAATTCTTTAACTAAAGTAAAGTTACTAAGATAGAAGGATTTGAACGACTTTTGCATGCTAGACACCAAGCCTATGTGGAAATACCAGTCTAATACTACATGCATTGACATATACTTATTAATCACCCTCAACATACCACTTTCTATTAAAAAAATTCCTTTGTTGCTACAATGGAATTCATGTCCCTTCTTAATCAATATACCACACTCTATAGAAATCATGTATGTTAAAAAGTCATAGGTAAGGTGTAATAGTTAAGAACATGTGTGTATCTAGAGACTTTAAAATTTTAGCTTCACAATATAGAAGATGTGTTTATTTTATGCTTAAAAATTATTATTATCCTCTTCATTAAAAATTTTAATTTTTGGAAATGAAATGTTTTATAAACTACATTAAATATATGTTTTATGTACTATATTATAGGTTTAATTGTTGGACTTCATGCTTGCAAACAAAATTCATGAACATAGACAAAAATAGAGAAATATAAAACATCACACACGCAACAGAGATGAACGTCAATGGGGAGCAATGACATCTTTATTGCTCAGCCAAATGGAGAAATGAATACAAGTCTCAAGAAGCTCCTCATGGGCTTCTACATTTAACCACGAGAGATCTCAAGTGTTTCTAGGCATCTGGAAAACGAAACGCTTGATAAACATTCAAATGAATGTAACAAGAAGGATATGTGTTGTCACAACCCAACAATCTCCACCTTGAAAACAATTTCTTGATACCTTTCCCAACGAATCAAACATCACCTTTCTGTAAGCCAAGAGAAGCCAAACACCACCGCAATTTCTCTAATAACATTGATTGCATGGACATGTCAGCACGGTTTTCTCCAGTATGGACCACTCCACCTCCACATAATCAACATAACCACAAACTAAGTCATTGCAACCACTGTAGGTGATACTCGTGCTTCTTAGATATCGAAGCACCCATTTCCATGTTCTTTACCTGGTTTTTCTATGTGTCCACTGACAACACCAACTGCATGTGAAATATTCGAATATTGTCATCGCAAACATCAACCTTTCTACTGCATTGGCATAAGGTACATGAGACATATAATCCTTTTCTTCCTTACTATCAGGTCATAAACTTGAAGAAAGCTAACAATGGAAAGCTAAAAGAATATTTATCCGTTTCACAAAGTTCATACTAAACCTCATAAGTGACAACCTGACAACCACAGCTTACCATTTTTCATGTCTGTGTGTACTTCTATGTCCAAGATTTGTTGTGATGCTCCTAGATTCTTCATCTAAAACATCCTGGTCATAGGGTCAACTGAGCCTTTAACTTGTTGATCTCAACCATGTTTTGTTTGCCACAAGCATATCATCAACATAACATCAAGATAATGAATATGCCATAAAAACAATGATCATACTCACTTCTTGAAAAACAAAGACAAAGAGTGGAACAAATGAACGATCCAGAGTCGCTAAAGCTTTGAATAAATTTTATGAAGTACAAGGAAGATATACCGAATTGTTTTAATTCTAAGTGGTTAAGGGCAGAATTCTAATTCTCTCATCGGTTATTCATAATGTAAAAAGTTAATCCAATAGTATTTAGCCTAATCTGATCCTACAGTTAAGACCATTAATATAAAAACGTGGATCGCATTCTCTGAAAACAAAAATAGAACCTTCCGCAGATGCCCGTCGTCTTTGTCTTTTAGTTCGGCCGAATACATCGCACGAGATCCATCGCGATCTCAGCAGACTTGCAAACCAGTTAATGATCGACGACAACCGAACAAACCAAACCAAACCAAACTGCGATGTATTAATTTCAGTCGCTCATTAACTGTGCAAGGACAGTGGAGTGGGAACAGTAAAATGTTCATGAGTTTCCTTTCTGTCTGTTAAAATGTCTGATTTATGTTTTGGTTTTCTACTTGGATATGCTCACATCTCTATATATAATTTTCTTTTAACCTTCATCATAACCTTTAGATGGCACCACCAAAACGCTCGTGAAGATAACTTTGGTTCTCGACAGGTGCTCAGGCTAGCAGCCTAGCACTGTGGCGCTAAGTTTTTCACTCGTGATGTAGATCAAGAAATCGAAGGCAGAAATGTGGTCATCGTAAAAGCAGTGTCCTGTGTCCTATGTTGAGGTACCAAACAAAAAGAAATCTCGTAAAAAGGTTATAGCAGAAGTTTAAATAAATAGGTTATAGCAGAAGTTTAAATAAATTGAATTTCAGTACAGAGTAAGGACGAACAATAATCAGTTTGTTGGGCAGCATTGAATGTTGTGGGGATTGGTGTATATATTGTCAGATTACACTTGCAGTAGCATTGAATGCTGGGCAGCAGGCTGTTTAATATTAAGCCAAATAAAAGTGCCTATAAATAAGTGATTTGTAAATAAGTGATTTGTATTCGAAAGAGGAGGTTAATGTTACCTTGACATCAAAGGAACTTATAGTTGTTCTCATGCGTACATGAATGTCTTTTTCATACTGGCTGGCTAGATTACCTTGATATATATGCCAGGATATATTCGCAACATCAACATTGAATGTTGCTTAGCAGGCTCATTATTATTCAACCAAATAGAAGTGCCTATAAAAACGTACGTCTAGATTACCTTGATATATATGCCATGATATATTCACAACATCAACATTGAATGTTGTGCAGCAGGCTGATTATTATTCAACCAGGTAGAAGTGCCTATAAATACGTGATTTGCATTAGGAAGAGGAGGTTAACATTACCTCAACATCAAAGGAACGTATAGTTGTTATCACACGTACATGAATGTCTTTTTCATACTTGTTGGCGGCTAGATTACCTTGATATATATGCCATCACAACATCAACATTGAATGCTGCGTAGCCTTGATATATATGTCAAGATATATTCGCAACATCAACATTGAATGTTGCGTAGCCTTGATATATATGCCAGGATATATTCGCAACATCAACATTAAATGTTGCGTACAAGGCTGATTATTATTCAACCAAATAGAACTTCCTATAAATACGTGATTTGCATTAGGAAGAGGAGGTTAACATTACCTCGACATCAAAGGAACGTATAGTTGTTCTCATGGGTACATGAATGTCTTTTTCACATTGGTTGGCTAGATTACCTTGATATATATGCCAGGATATATTAGCAACATCAACATTGAATGTTGCCCAACAGGCTAATTATTATTCAACCAAATAGTGTTGGATTAGCCAACCAATTTACACTCACTTTTAGATATTGGGTAGATTTTCTGGCCCCTATTATTCTGTAATTAGTTGGATCAAATCAGCCAGATTTAGAATAGGGATACAGGCACATTAAATGTAATCAGTGTCTTGTAACTGAGTGAACACTGCTATATATCTATGTAAGCCTGTTAAGGCAGGATGTGAGATGTGAAAGTGTTTTAGAGGCATGAGCGTGAGTGGTCTGACTGATGTATTATCTCCCTTGCATAATATTAACCGAATAGCATTGTCACGTGGATGTTTCGTTGTATAGGGTTTTACCACGTAAAAACTCTGTGTCAGATCTATGTTTGTTTATTTGCTTATATCTTCTTCTATATTTGCTTCCGTCGCAGAACAACAATTGGTATCAGAGCTATTGATTTATCGTTGCATTGAAAGCGATTGAGTTATGTTGCGTCCAGATCTCTGAGTTGAAATTACGCTGAGCTGAGATCATTGAAGGGAGTGCTACTTCCAAGGTCAGCGTTGAGTTGCCTTGGTGGAGGGAGCACCGATCTCAAAGGATCCTTCTGAATTTTTGAGAGCCATATTTCAGCGCTGGCCCATATTCTAGAAGCAAGCGCCGACCGTTTTCTGAAATCCGTGCTAAAATGAACCTTTGAGCGATATTGAGCACGTGAAGGACAATTTCTACCGATATGAGACGTTGATCTTATGTGGCTGGAGGTGCGTCCAAGACGCTGGGCACTTCGTTGAGAGGGATCGTCCTCCATATTTACGTTTTCCTTTGCACGAATGAGGTGAATGAATTTCTTAATGCGCAGAATTTTATAAGAGTTGACTTCATAAGTGAAATGTTTATGAAGGCTTTCTCCTTTATTATTTGTGTGGTATAAAGTTTATTAAGTGGACATTTGTTTTATGAAAATAAAAGTTTGGGCATTCGATATATTAATTATTTTATGCCCTTAATCTTATTTTATATAATCCCACTTTGAAATAAAAGATTATACCTCCCATTTTTTTTTTTAAAAGGAAGCTTCAGCTTGTAAGCAGTGATTTGGGTATTAGGCAGTGTTGTGCTAATGCATAAGATGCAAAGTTCGAAGTTTGAAGTTGAAAAGTTCAGCAGTAAAAGCAACTTTGAGCTTTGGAAGCTCAAGATGCGGGATTTATTGGTGCAACAAGGGTTGCAAAAAGCATTGGCATTCAATACAAAGAAACCAGCGACTGTGAAAAATGAGGAATGGGAAGATCTGGATGAAAAATCTCTTAGTACCATTCGTTTATGTCTGGCAGATGATGTTTTGTTTAATATCGTAGGAGAGGATACAACATCATGCTTATGGAGTAAGATGGAAAGTCTATATATGACGAAGTCCTTGACGAGCAGGATCTACTTGAAGAGACAGTTGTACCGTTTGCGGATGAAAGAAGGTACAACAATTGTTGACCATTTAAATACCTTTAATACCCTTATAGTTCAATTGACTAGTATGGAAGTTAAACTCGAAGATGAAGATAAGGCTATAACACTATTGTGTTCATTGCTTGAGTCTTGGGATAATCTAGTCACCTCTATTAGCTTTAGCTCAATAAATGTTTTAGATTATGACTCTATTGTGGGAGCTTTGTTGGTTGAAGAGATGAGGAGAAAATCTAGTCAAGAAGCCTCAACTTCAGAGGTGATGTTGGTCAGAGGTTGAACTAAAGAACAAAATCAGAGAAATTCTTCTCGATCTAATTCAAGACACAGAAAGGGTAAAGCAAAATGCTAGTACTGTGGAAAAACATGACATCTCAAACAAGATTGTTGGAAAAGAAAGTAATCTAAGCAAACTCTACGAAGGAAGCAAATTTGGCTGTAAAAAATTCAGGTATGATTGATCAAGTTTCATTTGTTTCTTGTAATTTACAATATCAAGAAGAATGGAAGTTAGATTCTGGTGCCTCCCACCACATGTGATCATAGAAATTGGTTCATTTCTTACCAATTTGTTGATGCCGGTGTAGTGTTTATGGGAAATGGTATTCCCTATAAAATTGTTGGGGTTGGCAATATTAGAATCAGGTTGTTCGATGGTATTGTTAGGGAATTAACGGATGTTAGATATTTACCCGAGCTTAAATCAAATTTGATTTCATTAGGAGTGTTGGATTCTTGTGGATAAAAGTATACAGGTCAAGGTGGAGCACTCACATTGTCGAAAGGTAGTTTAGTGGTGATGAAGGCAACAAAGGTTGATAACCTTTATAAGTTGGAAGGGAGTACTGAAGTGATAGATGTATCTTCGTGTTTATGGCAGAAGCATCAAGGTCATAAGAGAAAGAAAGAAGTGCAAGTACTGGTAAGCAGTAAATCATTTCCAGACTTAAAATCTTTGTTTTTGAATTCCTGCTTGTTTTATATCTCTGCAAGTTATGATGGTGATATAAAGGGATGTTGTGTGTGGGATCCTACTGATCACAAGGTCATCATTGACAGAGATACAATATGTATGGAAATACCAAAAGGGTTGATTCAAGATCGCAACGGTAAATTTGTTTGCATGCTAGATAATTCATTGTATGGCATATTGGTACCTAGGCAAATATACAAGAGGTTTGAATCATTCATAGTGAGTCATAATTTTTCAAAGGGTAGGAATGAATATACGGTTTATAATACAGTCACAATATTGATGTTATTTGTTGATGATATGCTCGATGCAAGCCGAAGCGTGGATAAAATCAGTAAGAAAATGACTCAGGTGGACAGGAGAATTCATATGAGGGATCAAGAAGCAACAAAACAAATTATGGGCATAGAAGTACACAGAAATGGTAATGGTAAAATGTGATTGGAATTCAATATGAACATTGTAAAACCAGTTTTTATCCCTGTTGCTTTCCACTATAAGTTTTCTTCAAGCATAGGTCATGTCTATAAAGAAGAAAAGGTTATGTCTCGTGTAAGTTTAGTAGGAGGTATGTTGTATGTGATGAAATGGTTAAGACCAGATGTTTCACATGCTAATGGTGTTGTCAGATACGTGACAGATTCAGGTGTTGCAGTGAAATGGGTGCTTCAGCATTTGAGAAGCACAAATATCACTTATAATGGTTACACTAAGATAGTATGTGATAGTTGTCATGTATATTTTACAAGTGTTTTGTATAAAAGGAGATCTATCACTACATATGTCTCAAAACACTATTGTGAAAGACATGTTAGAGGTGGAGTGACCCCTCAGGAAATCCAAACTCGTGCAAGTCACACATGCGAGATCATGAAACCAGCGTTATTAGAGAAGTTGCAGTGGTGCTTAACTTCTCTTGGCTTGCAGCATAGGTGATGAATAAATTGGACAATGATATTTAGGTAAATTTTTTTCAAGGTGGAGATTGTTGGATAATTCCAACCAATTTACACTCACTTTTAGATATTGGGAAGATTTTATGTTCCCTATTATTCTGTAATTAGTTGGATCAAATCAGCCAAATTTAGAATAGGGATAGAGGCACATTAAATGTAATCAGTTTCTTGTAACTGAGTGAAGATTGCTATATATCTATGTAAGCCTATTAAGGCAGGGTGTGAGATGTGAGAGTGCTTGAGAGGCATGAGTATGAGTGGTCTGTCTGATGTATTATCTCCCTTGCATAATATTAACCGAATATCATTGTCCCGTGGATGTTTCCCTGTATAGGGTTTTACCACATAAAAACTCTGTGTTAGATCTGTGTTTCTTTATTTGCTTATATCTTCTTCCATATTTGCTTCCGTTGCAGAAAAACAAATAGAAGTACCATTAGGAAGAGGAGGTTAACATTACCTCGACATCAAAGGAACGTATAGTGTTAAGAATGATTTTATTATGCTAAAACCAGGGCTCCCATAATAGAGATAATGGTCCACTAAGAGAAATACAACTGTAGACAAACCTAACAAAGTATGGTCTATTGTATGACCCATAACTGCATTATTTTTTAGATGTACACAGATGTACCTACTGTGTGCCCGCGCACATGCACATGTCTCCATCATTGCCCGTGTACATATACGTAAATCCTATATGGAAAGCTTCGTATGACATAACACTTTCTATGGGTTTTCCTGACTAAAACCCACTTGCGACAGTATTTGTTCTCTCTTCTCATTGATTTGATCTCTAGATGGAAGTCATTCTCCACCTATCCAAGATCTTGAATCACAGTCCTTCGTGATCCAACTCTCTTTGTCCGCTGCCAATATCTCTCGATCAACCTGACAAAGATGTCTCAAGTGTCAAGTGTAAGCAAAAGTCATTATTTGCTTCTACACTCTCCAAAGACTCCACACTAGCAAAAGTCTTTCTTTGTTATTTATGTGTGAAAGTGTCTTCTACTTTACCTTAGTCTTGCTTTTATAATCTTGAGTTATAATTCATTTCTTATCTCCAAAGTGATTGACGGTTGAGATTACTTCTCACATTTACTTGAGATTTAGATTACATGCTAATTAATTTTAGCATTTTCCTTAAATAACTCAATTAATTCAATAATTAATTAATAAAAGAACTTTACTTTAATAATTTCTTTAACTAAAGTAAAGTTACCAAGATAGAAATATTTAGACGACTTTTGCATGCTAGACAAAGCCTATGTGGAAATACGAGTTTGATGTTACATACCACTTTCTATTAAAAAAAAATCCTTTGTTGCTACAATGGAATGCATGTCCCTTCTTAATCAATATACCACACTCTATAGAAATCCTTTATGTTAAAAAGTCACAAGTAAGGTGTAATAGTTAAGAACATGTGTGTATCTACAAGACTTTAAAAAATTAGCTTCACAATATAAAAGACCTTAAAAATTATTATTATCCTCTTTATTAAAAAAATTAATTTTTGGAAATGACATGTTTTATAAACTACATTAAATATATGTTTTATTTACTATATTATAGGTCAGAATATAAAAGACCTTAAAAATTATTATTATCCTATTTATTAAAAAAATTAATTTTTGGAAATGACATGTTTTATAAACTACATTAAATATATGTTTTATGTACTATATTATAGGTTTAATTGTTGGAATTCATGCATGCAAACAAAATTCGTGAACATAGACAAAAATAGAGAAATATAAAACATCACACACACAACAGAGATGAACGTAAATGGGGGGCAATGATATCTTTATTGCTCAGCCAAATGGAGAAATGAATACAAGTCTCAAGAAGATCCTCATGGGATTCTACATTTAACCACGAGAGATCTCAAGTGTTTCTAGGCATCCGAAAAACCAAACGCTTGATAAACTTTCAAATGAATGTAACAACAAGGGTATGTGTTATCACAACCCAACAATATCCACCTTGACAACAATTTCTTGATACCTTTCCCAACGAATCAAACATCACCTTTCTGTAAGCCAAGAGAAGCCAAACACCACCGCAACTTCTCTAATAACACTGGTTGCATGGACATGTCAACACGGTTTGCTCCAGTATGGACCACTCCACCTCCACAGAATCAACGTAACCACAAACTAAGTCATTGCAACCACTGTAGGTGATACTTGTGCTTCTCAAATACCGAAGCACCCATTTCCATGTTCTTTACCTGGTTTTTCTATGTGTCCATTGACAACACCAACTGCATGTGAAATATTTGAATATTCTCATCGCAAAACTTCAACCTTCCTACTGCATTGGCATAAGGTACATGAGACATATAATCCTTTTCTTCCTTACTATCAGGTCATAAACTTGAAGAAAGCTAACAATGGAAAGCTAAAGGGATATTTATCGGTTTCACAAAGTTCATACTAAGCCTCATAAGTGACAACCACAACTTACCATTTTTCCTATCTGTGTGTACTTCTATGTCCAAGATTTGTTGTGATGCTCCTAGATTCTTCATTTAAACATCTTGGTCATAGGGTCAACTGAGCCTTTAACTTGTTGATCTCAACCATGTTTTGTTTTCCTCAAGCATATCATCAACATAACATCAAGATAATGAATATTGCATAAAAACAATGATCATACTCACTTCTTAAGAAACTTGGCTCACTATGAAGGAATCAAACATCCTGTACCACCAACTAGTCACCTTCGGCCATAAAATGATTCCCTAAGTTTGCAAACAAATCTCCCTTTGCGATTATGAACAACTTCTCATGGTACATATCTATGTTATTGATGATTTGTGGATATTAGGATCTCACAATATGCATCCCTTTACTCCATCACCTTAACCGACAGAGATATAAAACTTTGTTCTCTTGACCAAAATAGACCAAGCTAGCCAAGTGAGCCTTCACCTCTCACCTCTAAGATGATTTCAATGCTTCATTACATGTAATACATGGACTCTAAAACCATGAGTTACCATAAACAATGCTCAAAAACCACGACTCTTGATCTAACTTCCCCCCCATGACCAAAACTGACCAAACTTCCATCAAAGACAGGGTATCTGGGAAAACTGAATGCCCCCCCTATCACCTAGGTCATCTACACTTTACTGGTGACATTTCAAACCTGGGGTATGCATATCTAACCATATCTTACAGTCGTATGCCCATTTACATAACTCTACCTCGAACTTTGCATTCAAAACCTCCCACATTTATGTGGACCGGCCGCTAGCCACCATTGATTCGAATATTAGCACTTTGCTTCTGTGTTTGACTTTCCACCATCACCGTCAGATCTAACTCTACCCCCTCCGATAACTCATCATAACGGTCCACGATCATCTTGTTGAGGCATTTCATCAAACACTTCGTGTGCATCCTCCAAAGTGTAGAACTTGGCATGCATAAGAAATATACCAAGAGGAAACCTTGCTCTAAATGTTGTCATGGCTTCCAGCTCCATCACTTCGCCGACCTTTCTCCTCAGCATCCAACAACCTTTAGAACTCATGGGGTTTTTCCTCCTCACAGACAGAGTGTCAAACCCTATGTTCCCTTGCAGGAAAGTCTCCTTCTCTGCACGCAAATGACAATCTTCCATTAGCTCTCCCAGAGACCTTCACCTAACCTCAACTCTAATACCACTTGTTGGACTTCAGTTGAATAGAGAAAGATAAAAACAAACACACACGCAACAAGAGAGATCAATAAAAATGAGGGGCAATGATAGGAAATAATATCTTTATTGCTCAGCCAAATGGAGAAATGAATACAAGTCAAGAAACTCCTCACGAGCTTTTACATTTAACCACAAGAAATCTCAAAGCCAAAAACTTGAAAAACCTCCAAGCAAATGTGAATTGTCACAACCCAAAATTAATGAGTGAATCCTCCATGTGATGAATCTTATATATCTCTTTTAAAATAAAAATAAAAATAACAAAAAATTAATTATTATTTTTGTTTGATAAACTACTTTAAATGATGTAAATTGATTTTATTTTATTTATTAAATTTGCTTATAAATATTTATTACAAAATAACCAGAAAGAATAGATATTACAAAATCTCCGATATATTTCACTTCAAAATGTCCTCCTCAATACAACAAATCCATGGAAAAGCGTAACGACAAGAGTGGAACAATGAAAGAGTAGATCAAAATTAGCTTAAACGTGATCGAGACTTGTTAAAGCTTTGAATAAATTTTATGAAGTACGAGGAAGATATACCAAATTGTTTTAATGCTAAGTGGCTAAAGGCAGAATTCTAATTCTCTCATCGGATTATTCATAATGCAAAAAGTTAGTCCAATATTATTTAGTCTAATTTAATCCTACTGTTAATACCCCTTAATATAAAAACGTGGATCACATTTTCTGAAAAAAAAAATAGAACCTTCCGCAGATGCCTGTCGTCTTTGTCTTTTTGTTCGACCGAATACATCGCACGAGATCCATCCCGATCTCAGCAGACTTGAAAATAAGTACCCACCTGCACACAGTTAATGATCGACGACAACGGAACAAACCCACTGCAAGTCTGCTAAGATCGCAATAGATCGCGTGCATATTGATAACCAAACCAAACTGCGATGTATTAATTTCAGTCGCTCATTAACTGTGCAAGGACAGTGGAGTGGGAACAGTCTGATTTATGTCTGTTAAAATGTCTGATTTATGTTTTTGTTTTCTATTTGGATGTGCTTCCATCTCTATTTATAATTTTCTTTTAACCTTCATCATAACCTTTAGATGGCACCACCAAAACGCTCGTGAAGATAACTGTAGTTCTCGACAGGTGCTCAGGCTAGCAGCCTAGCACTGTGGCGCTAAGGTTTTCACTCGGGATGTAGAGAAATGTCGTCATCGTAAAAGCAGTGTCCTGTGTCCTATGTTGAGCTACCAAACAAAAAGAGATCTCGTAAAAAGGTTATAGCAGAAGTTTAAATAAATAGAATTTCAGTAAATAGCATAAATGGAAGGGCGAACAATAATCAACCTGTTGGGTAGCATTGAATGTTGTGGGGATTGGTGTATATATTATCAGATTGTATATGCAGTAGCATTGAATGCTGGGTAGCAGGCTGTTTATTATTCAGCCAAATAGAAATGCCTATAAATAAGTGATTTGTATTGGGAAGAGGAGGTTAATGTTAATTGGACATCAAAGGAACGCCTAGTTGTTCTTATGCGTACATGAATTTCTTTTTCATACTGGTTGGCTAGATTACCTTGATATTTATACCAGGATATATTTGCAACATCAACATTGAATGCTGCTCAGCAGGATGATTATTATTCAACCAAATAGAAATGCCTATAAATAGGTGATTTGCATTAGGAAGAGGAGCTTAACATTACCTCGACATCAAAGGAACTTATAGTTGTTCATGCATATATGAATGTCTTTTTCATACTGGCTGGCTAGATTACATATGTCAGGATATATTCGCAACATCAACATTGAATGTTGTGTAGCAGGCTGATTATTATTCAATCAAATAAAAATACCTATAAATAAATAATTTGCATTAAGAAGAGAATTGAATGCTGCTTAGCAGACTGATTATTATTCAACCAAATAGAAGAGAGGAAATTAACATTACCTAGACATCAAAGAAATAACTGGCTGGATAGATTACCTTGATATATATACCAGGATATATTCGCAACATCAACATTGAATGCTAGTTATTAATCAACCAAATAGAAGTGGCTATAAATAAGTGATTTGCAATAGAAAGAGAAAGTTAACAGTACCTCGACATCAAAGGAAAGTATAGTTGTTCTCATGGGTACATGAATGTCTTTTTCACACTGGCTGGCTAGATTACCTTGATATATATGTCAGGATATATTCACAACATCAACATTAATGTCTTTTTCACACTGGCTGGCTACTGGCTGGCTAGATTACCTTGATATATATGTCAGGATATATTCACAACATCAACATTGAATGTTGCCTAACAAACTGATTATTATTCAACCAAATCGAAGTACCATTAAGAAGAGAAGGTTAACATTACCTGGACATCAAAGGAACGTATAGTTGTTCTCATGTGTACATGAATGTCTTTTTCATACTGGCTGGCTAGATGCTGTGTTAAATCTTTTCCCCGACTTTGAATTGATAGATTGCAACAATGTAGTTATCAACTTAGTCATTTCAAAGTTTCAAGCACAAATATAATTTTTTTCATGCTCGAGACTTCATCTCAGGCATTAATTTTTTGAAAATTGTAGAATAATTTAAAAATGCAATTGAATTAGAAGTACTACTGTAAGCAGTTACTACCAACATTATTAGAGAGGGCAAAATACTTCTTTGCGAGAACAAGAAACTACTGATAAGAGTCTCTTGAAACTCTGATCGCTGAAGGCGTTTCCTGGCCACATATTTGTTATTACAAATTTGCATGATAAACTTGTTGAAATAATTAGTATCGAGGTAAAGAATTAATATAGTTAGAGAAGGCTTTAGTAAAGATTCACCATAAATATAGTGCTATATGAAGCTAGAGAAGTATCCAACCGTGGTTATACACTATAAGAGGAGGAGTTGCTCACTTGGTTACGACATCCACAAGTGAGGAGTTGACAATGGGAGTAGGTGTTCGGTGATTTTCAATTATTTATTTCCAAAATGATAAACATACATCATCGCGGGGCAGATGGCGGGTAGTTGGGATTTATGCTTTTCGTCAGCAGTTGAATAAAAAAAAAACAGATTCTTTCCATTTTTAACTTTCTTTTATATATAATTTTATTTTGACGTTCATCATAATCTATAGATGGCATCATCAAAAGCTCGTGAAAATAAAATGTAGTTATGACAGGTGATAAAATGTAGTTCTCGACAGGTGCTTGTGAGGCTCGTAAGTTCGCTGCCAGCCACTGTGGGGGCCATGGCATCTATGCGAGGGCTACTCCATTTGTGCAGTTACTCAAAACTTCAACATGTGCTACTGGATTTCATCAGCAATGCCTTCTAGATGATGATCCGACAACCCTGGCCCAACGTACGAATCTTGCTTAATGTATCATTGGCCAATAAATTCACCACTGTCAACCATCAATGCACTGGCATGTGTTGGCATTCATAGAGTATTGCTTAATGTATCATTGGCCAATATGTTCACCAGTGTGAACCGTCACTGGCATATGTTGGCATTCATAGAGGCTTGCTTAATGTATCATTGGCCAATATGTTCACCAGTGTGAACCATTAACGCATAATGCATCATTGGCCAATATGTTCATCAGTGTGAACCATTAATGCACTGGCATGTGTTGGCATTCATAGTGGCTGTGTAACATTGGAAGAGTACTCAGCGTCTTTAACAATGATGGTGCCCTTTGTAAGTCAAGAATGCAAGTCAAGAATGGTAGAATTTAGTTAAATGATATTGATGATGATGATGATACTGATTAACTAACCAAAATTTCTCTATGGTACTTTTAGAAAGGTAAGAGATGATTTAGAAAGTTAGGAAGCTTGGTGTCACAAAAATGTTAGAAAGTTTTGATGGCATTCTAGGAGAAAATGCTTTTCATCTTCAACCTTCTTGGTGTCACAAAAGTAAGTGTGAACCATCACTGGCATGTGTTGGCATTCATAGAGTCTTGCTTAATGTATCATTGGCCAATATGTTCACCACTGTGAACCATGTCATGTGTTGGCATTCATAGTGGTTGTGTCACATTGGAAGAGTACTCAACGTCTTTAACAATGGATTAACTAACCAAAATTGTTCTATGGTACTTTTAAAAAGGTAAGAGATTATTTGGATTTCTTTAAATTGTTAAAGCCTTCCAAGATCACTATAGTTCTCATGACTTACAAAGTTTGGAAGGTTGGTGTCACAAAAATGCTAGAAAGTTTTGATGGCACTCTAGGAGAAAATGTTTTTCATCTTCAACCCTCTTGGTGCCACAAAAGTAACAATAAAAATTCTCCCAAAATCTTAATCTTTAATGTATTTTCCTATAAAAGCTATAAGTAAATGGTGTATGTTAATTTTCGTTCATATTTTATAACAATGCTAATTTATCTTTTATTATTTTAATATGAAATCATATTTTAATCCTTTAACATTGTAATCAATATCTTTGAAAATTTTGATGATTGTAATTTAGATATCTTATAGCTTACAAATATTAAATGAATCTATAAATTAACATTGTAATATATAGAGAGAGAATATTAAAAGAGTTTTGTTATCATTGTAATCAATATATCCTTGAAAATTGTAATCACTAGACTTTATAGCTTACAAATATTAAATGAATCTATAAATTAGCATTATATATATATATATATAGAGAGAGAGAGAGAGAGAGAGAGAGTCATGGCTCAATGGCGAGGACGAGACTACAAATTGTAGAAAGAAGTGTGGGGGGTGGGAAAGGAGTCATGGGGGAAGAGACTCCAACCAATCTGAAATAGATAAACCAACAAGGGGTTTGTAGGTTGAAGAAGGGATGTCTAGAAAGGACAATTGAGAATCTGAGTTATGTGATTACATCACCAAATATAGGTAGCTACATCTAGTACATGAAGCATCATGTGATAATTGAGAAATTTATGGGGATATGGCCTTTAGAGAAAGAATTGACACGATGGGTGAAAACACAATAGAAACCAAAGGGACAAATAGATCTCAAGCTAGGATCAAAGGGTTTTTTACAGTGATCTTGACATGCTTAGAAGATAACGAGTAGGTGTTTGAAGAGGGACCATATTTCTTCAACTTGGTGAGACTACATCTGAGATACTGGAAGAAACGACTCTCACTGAAGAAAGAGGACTTCATTGAAGCATTGGTCTGGATATAGGTGTACTTGTTTCCTCAATAATTTTGGGAGAAGAAACAGTTGAAGGGTTGGGGAACACTCTAGGGACCTTTGTGAAAGTCTCAGAGGTGACAAAGGTAGGGTGATATACCTCATACGCAAGGATTTGTGTATATATGAATGTAATTAGGGCTCTATCAGAGTCCATAACGATCTTGTATCATAATAATGAGTCGATCCAGATATCCAGCATCTAATCAACCTCCAGGGATTTCGATATCCAGGGTCTAATCGATCTGCATGGTCAATAAGAACTTAGCAATCTGCAGGAGGACCATCTAAGACAACTCCATAAACAAATGATTAAAGGGAAAGGAAAAGGGAATAATCAAATCCAACTTGCAACATCCTTAGAGGGGTCATGGATCTAAACCAACCCACTAAAGCTCCCGAAAAAAATAAGGAATCAAAGAGAAGAAAAGGGAGTGCAAGTCAATGAAGTGAAAAATTGAGGAAATGACAGCTCTATTGGTCGATTCAAGGCAGGATATAGACCTTCCATAGAAGTATTTGTTCACCCAACCAAAAGTTTAAAATGAAAGTGATATGATGGAATATCATAGGTGGATGATTTCAAGCTAATGATGGTCTCTCATGACGTGTTAGTGGCAATGCAAACCTGGAAAAATAACAATTTGTTAACTTGGAGGGATTATTCAAGGTACTTTTGCTATGAATTTGAATATGGTGTAAGAAGATAAAACATAGGAAATTGAATTAGCTTTCCGAATATACAACTTTTATTCATAGACATTATGAATAACTAGGTCAAATTTGATTTTTTTTTTCTAATAGTGGTATCTTATTTTTCCAACAAAATATAGGGTATATGTGTTCGTTCATGTAGGTGTTGAGTGTCTTAACGATGGAATTCTATTCCAAAAAACTTGTATACTTGTAGAGAACCCATTTTTCTTGTACTGTGTAATTTTTTGAAAATTTTAATATTAATTTAATATTTTTTTTAAATTATCAAAGCCAACATATGCCTGAAATTACAATGTCTTTTGTTCGTGCAGAAAAAAAGGGTCTTAACATGATCAAAACAATTTTTTATTTTTTAGATCGTAGGTATCAGTCTCCTCTTGTGTTTCATATAACTCATTTGAGAAAGGGTTAAACCGAGAAAACATTATAGCAGAAATAAGAGAGGTATGTATTCTAGGATTTTGATACATGTGAAGACAAAAATAGATTATAAATAGTAAACAATAATAATTTTAAAAATAAATTATATATTTGAAATTTGCATAGCCGACTCGATCTATGTCTATAATTTCGTCAACAACTAAATTGTTTAGCCTATATAAAAATAACTTCAAAGACAGAGATATACAGGAGTATTCACAAAAATGGAAGTTTTTATGAATTTGTAGACCAAACCACTAGGTTTGTCATCCCGAACCTAAATCCAAGCCAACCAAGTCAGCATACACCTTGTCAATCCTGCCAAAAAAAATGAATTCAAACAAGCATGCACATGCTTTAGGAACACATGCGTGCTTCTAAAAAATCATTTCCTTCCTTCTATATCTTTGTCCTCCCTCCTACATCTATCCCCCCCCCCTCTCTATCTCACTCTCACTCTTCCTCACT
>SNQJ01S0024707.1:19235-34853 GCA_010110895.2 Picea sitchensis | reverse complement strand
ATGGGACATGCCCCATGCGCGGTGCAATGACATTACTAAGCACAATAAGTTAATGGAAACCGTCAGTATTAGAAGTGATCCTGGTGGTATACTTGAATGACCATCTAGGTCTGTAAAACGAATAATTTTGGCTTCATTTTGATTGTTGTTAAAATATTTGTAATGTTGTTAAAATATACCTTACCTTAAAATATACCCATGCCATGTCTTGCTTTGACATGCCTTGTCTTTCCTTGCCTTGCCTTTCCTTACCTTCACTTTCCATTCCATGCCTTGTATTCACTTTCCATGTCATGCCATGCCTTGCCTTGCCTTCACTTTCCATTCCATGTCTTACCTTGCCTTCACTTGCCTTGCCTTAACTTTCCATGCATTTCCTTGCCTTTCCTTCACTTGCCATGCCATGCCTTGCCTTCACTTGTCATCCCATGCCTTACCTTGCCTTAACTTTCCTTTCCTTCACTTTACATGCCTTTCCTTGCCTTTCCTTCACTTTCCATGCCATGCCTTGCCTTCACATGCCATACCTTGCCTTCACATTCCATGCCATGCCTTGCCTTCACATTCCATGCCTTTCCTTCACATGCCTTGCCTTTCCTTCACATTCCATGCCTTTCCTTTCCTTCACTTGTCATTCCATGACTTAAATTCATTTTCCATGCATTGCCTTTCCTTTCCTTCACTTTCCATGCCATGCCATGCCTTTCCATGCCTTGCCTTGCCTTGCCTTCACCTACCATGTCTTGCCTTCACTTGTCTTGCCTTCATGTGCCTTGCCTTCACTTGTCTTGCCTTTTCCATGCCACGCCATGCCTTGCATTCGCTTTCCTTTCCATTCATGCCTTGCCTTCACTTGTCTTTCCTTTTCTATGCCATTTCATGCCACACCTTGCCTTCACTTGTCTTTCCATTCATGCCTTTCCTTCACTTGCCTTTCCTTTCCTTCACTTTCCTCGCCTTCACTTTCCTTGCCTTACCTTCACTTGTCTTGCCTTTCCTTCACTTTCCTTATCTTGCCTTCACTTTCCTTGCCTTGCCTTCACTTTACATGCCATGCCTTGTCTTCACTTTCCATGCCATGCCTTCCCTTCACTTGCCTCAACTTATCACTTTCCATGCCATGCATTTCCTTCACTTGCTTTCACTTGCCTTATCACTTTCCTTGCCTTGCCTTCACTTTCCTTGATTTTCCTTGCCTTCACTTGCCATTCCATGCCTTTCCTTCACTTTCCTTGCCTTATCACTTGCCATGCCATGCCTTGCCTACACTTTCCTTATCACTTGGCATGCCTTGCCTTCACTTTCCTTTCCTTTTCCATGCCATTCCATAGCATGCCATGCCTTTCCTTCATTTTCCTTTTCATTCATGCCTTGCCTTCACTTGTCTTTCCTTGCCTTGCCTTACCTTCACTTGCCTTGCCTTGCCCTCACTTTCCATGCCATGCCTTGCCTTCACTTGCCTTTTCACTTTCCATGCCATGCATTTCCTTCACTTGACTTATCACTTGCCATGCCTTGCCTTCACTTTCATTGCCTTTCCATGCCTTGCCTAAACATATGTAATATGCACTGAGCAAAACCCTAGTGCTAGAGATACTCCAACAAATGATTTTCTAGTTGACAGAATGACAACAGAGCCCCCCCCTAGTTGAAACCCGGTGCTACAGATCAATGCAATTGATAGTTCTCCCATCCAAATCTAGGTTTGATTTTTATCGCGAGTTGCAACTCGTCTCTTCAAGCCATTCATGGACATGTGGCCAATTTGGTCCAGGGGAATAAAATCCAAACTGAGCCGCATAACGGATTTCCAAGGCCCACGTGACTAGACTACCCACAAATTCCTGACACAGTGTTCTTGAAAATCAACCTCCTCTTCAGAAATTTCACTATGCCTCATTGACCAAAACCCTAGTGTTGGAGATACTCCAACAAATAGTTTTTCAGTGGATGGAATGACAATGTAAAGGCCCCCCTAGTTGAAATATGGTGCTACAGATCCAATGCAATTGACGGTTCGCCCATCTGAGTCTCGGTTTGAGTTTTATCGTGAGTTGTAACTCGCCTCTTCAAGTCATTCAAGGACATGTGGCCAATTTGGTCTGGGGGCATAAAATTCAAACCGAAGGCATAACAGAGTTTTGTAATCTCCCACAAGTCTATTTTTCCAAGGACCATGCAACCACACTACCCACAAATTCTTGACATAGTGTTCTTGAAAATCGACCTCCTCTTCAAAAATTGCACTATGCCTCATTGACCAAAACCCTAGTGTCGGAGATACTCCAACCAAAAGCTTCCCGTTGGATGGAATGACAGCGAAGACCCCCCCCTAGTTGAAACCCCGTTGTCTAGATCTAATTCAACTAACGGTTCGCCCATCCGAGTCTCGGTTTGAGTTTTATCGTGAGTTGCAACTCGCCTCTTCAAGCCATTCAGGGACATGTGGCCAATTTGGCTCGGGGGCATAAAATCCAAACCAAGCGGCATAACAGAGTTTTGTAAGCTCCCACAAGTCTATTTGGCCAAGGCCCATGAAAATACACTACCCACAAATGCTTGACATGGTGTTCTTGAAAATCGACCTCCTCTTCAAAAATTGCACTATGCCTCATTGACCAAAACCCTAGTGTCGGAGATAATCCAACAAATGGTTTTACGTTGGACGAAATGACAATGAAGGCCCCCCCCTAGTTGAAACCAGGTGCTTTAGATCCAACACAATTGACGGTTCGTCCATCCAAGTCCTGGTTTGAGTTTTATCGCGATTTGCAACTCGCATCTTCAAGTCATTCAGAGACATGTGGTCAATTTGGTCTGGGGACATAAAATCCAAATCGAGCGACATAACAGAGTTCCGTAAGCTCCCAAAAGTCTGTTTGACCAAGGTCCATGCGACTACACTACTCAAAAGTTCCTGAAACAATGTTCTTGAAAATCGATCTCCTCTTCATAAATTGCACTATGTCTCATTGACCAAAACATTGGAATTCTCATGCAAGTATTTTTATATAAGAAATATGGGATAGCAAGTTGTAGAATTACATGCTTAATGAATCCTTTGATTGTCATTTTTACATATGAACCTTTTGATGACATGGAAAGTGAATGCAAGGTAATGCATGGAAAGTGAAGGTAAGGCATGGCAAGTGAAGGCATGTCATGACAAGACATGGTATGGAAAGAAAAGACATGGAGAGTGAAGGCAAAACAAGGAATGACATGGAAAGGAATGGCATGGTATGGAAAGGCACAGCATGGAAAAGGAAAGGCATGGAAATTGAATGCAAGGAAAGGAATGGAATGGCATGGCATGGTATGGAAAGACAAGACATGGCAAGTGAAGGCAAGGCAAGGCATGTCATGGCAAGGTATACCATACCATACCATACCAAGGCAAGGCAAGTCATACCATACCAAGGCAAGGCATACCATACCAATGTCACACCATACCATACCAATTCCAATGCATACCATACCATAACATACCAATTCCAATTCCAATGCATACCATACCATACCATTTCCAATGCATATCATACCAAGGCAGCACATACCATACCGTACCATACCATTTCCAATGCATACCATTGTCAATGTCATTGCCAATGGATACCATACCATAGCATACCATTGTCATTTCCATTTCCAATGGATATCATACCATAGCATACCATTGCATTTTCATACCATACCATTGCCAATGCATACCACACCATTGTCATTACCAATGCCAATGCATACCATACCATACCATTTCCAATGCATACCATACAATGGCAAGGAAATGCATACCATACCATACCATACCATACAAGGAAATGGCAAGGCAATGCATATCATACCAATGCATACCATTGTCATTTCCAATGCATACCATACCATTGCCAATGCATACCATACCATACCATACAATGGCAAGGAAATCCATACTATTTCCAATGCATACCATTGCCATTGCCAATGCATACCATACCATACCATTGCCAATGCATATCGGACAAGGAAATGGAAAGGCAATGCATAGCATACCGTAGCATACCATACCATACCATACCATTGCCAATGCATACCATACAATGGCAAGGCAATGCACACCATTGCCAATGCATACCATTTCCATTTCCAATGCATACCATACCATACCATTGTCAATGCATACCATACAAGGAAATGGCAAGTCAATTCATATCATTGCCATTGCCAATGCATACCATTGTTATTTCCATCACTAATGCATACCATACCATAGAATATCATTTCCAATGCATACCATACCAATGTCAATGCATACCATACCATTTCCACTGCCATTGCCAATGCCAATGCATACCATACCATACCATAGCCAATTCATACCATACAATGGCAAGGCAATGCATACCATTTCCAATGCATACCATACCATTGTCAATGTATAACATACAAGGAAATGGCAAGGCAATGCATACCATACCAATGCACACATTGCCATTGCCAATGCATACCATTTCCATTTCCATTGCCAATGCATACCATACCATAGTATACAATTTCCAAGGCATACCATACCATATCATACCATACCATAACATAGCATACCATTTACAATTCATACCATACAAGGAAATGGCAAGGCAATGCATACCACTGCCATTGCCAATGCATACCATAGCATAGCATACCATACCATTGACATTTCCATTGCTCATGTCAATGCATGTGGTACCATAACATACCATTGCCAATGCATGTGGTACCATACCATACCATTTCCAAAGCATGACATACAATGGCAAGACAATGCATACCATACCATACCATACCATTTCCAATCCATACCATACAAGGCAATGCCAAGGAAATGCATACCATACCAATGCATACCATGCCATTGCCAATGCATACCATACCATACCATTTCCAATGCATACCATTTCCATTTCCAATGCATACCATACCATACCATTTCCAATGCATACTATACAAGGCAATGGAAAGGCAATGCATACCATACCAATGTATACCATTTCCATTGCCATTTCCAATGCATACCATACCATAGCATGCCATTGCGAATGCATACTATACCATTTCCAATGCCAATGCATACCATACCATACCATACCATTGCCAATTCATACCATACAATGGAAAGGAAATGCATACCATATCATTGTCAATGCATACCATACAAGGCAATGGCAAGGAAATGCATACCATTTCCATTGTCATTGCCAATGCATACCAGACCATAGCATACCATTTCCAATGCATACCAAAACATTGTCAATGCATAGCATACCATTTCCATTGCCATTGCCAATGCCAATGCATACCATACCATACCATACCATTGCCAATGCATGCCATACAATGGAAAGGAAATGCATACCATTTCCATTGCCAATGCATACCATACTATTTCTAATGCATACCATACAAGGAAATGGAAAGGCAATGCATACCATACCAATGCATACATTGTCATTGCCAATTCATACCATTGTCATTGCCATTGTCAATGCATACCATACCATAGCATACCATTGCCAATGCATACCATACAAGGAAATGGGAAGGTAATGCATACCATTTCCATTGCCAATGCATACCATACCATAGCATACCATTGCCAATGCATACCATACCATTGTCATTTCCATTGCCAATGCCAATGCATATCATACCATACCATTTCCAATGAATGACATACAATAGAAAGGAAATGCATACCATTGTCATTGGCAATGCATACCATACCATACAATGCAATGCATACCATACCATTGCATACCATTGCCATTTCCAATGCATACCATTGTCATTGTAATTTTCAATGCATACCATACCATTTCCATTGCCAATGCATATCATACCATACCATTGCCAATACATAGCATACAAGGCAATGGAAAGGCAATGCATACCATTTCCATTGTCATTTCCAATGCCAATGCATACCATACCATAGCATACCATTGTCAATGCATACCATACCATTGCCATAGCATACCATTGCCAATGCACACCATACCATACCATACCATTGRCAATGCATACCATACAAGACAATGGCAAGGCAATGCATACCATTTCCATTGCCAATGCATACCATTGCCATTGCCATTTCCAATCTATATCATACCATAGAATACCATTTCCAATGCATACCATACCATTTCCATTGCCATTGCCATTGCCATTGCCAATGCATACCATAACATACCATTGCCAATGCATAGCATACAATGGCAAGGCAATGCATACCATTTCTATTGCCATTTCCAATGCATACCATACCATTGCTAATTCTAATGCATACCATACCATACCATTGCCAATGCATACCATACAATGGCAAGGCAATGCATGTAATCATTGCATACCATTGTCATTTCCATTTCCAATGCATACCATTTTCATTTCCATTGCCAATGCATACCATACCATTGCTTGATGTCTCGAATATTCTAGGGTTGTTATGTGTCATCTTGCATTTCAACAAGCATTTGTTACATTCTAAACCCTAGTTTATGCTTGCATTTTCAATCCCCTTTCATTTAATGATTACTTGTGTTAAAGTTTGTTATATTTATCATGTTGTAACTTAGTTAATATCATTTATTGGCTTGGCAAGACATGGAAATGTTATGGCATGACATTGGAAAGTTGTATTTATTGTTATATAGGTTAAAATGGGAAACTACATGACAAGGCATGGGAAGCTACATGACAATGGCATGGCATGGCATGGCTTGGAAAGGTATGTAAATGACATGGCATGGCAATGAAATGGCATGGCAATGAAATGGCATGGAAATGACATGGAAATGGCATGCCATGGCATGTCTTGGAAATGCATAGCATTGGTATGGAAATGACATGATATGGCAAGGCATGGAAATGACATGGCATGGCAATGGCATGGAATGGCTTGGAAAGACATGGAAATGTTATAGCATGGATAGGTTTGACAATGGTGTGGAAATGAAAATGGCATCACATGGAATGAATTGGCAAGGAATGACAATGACATGACAATGGAATGGCATGGCAATGGCATGGCATCAACATGTGTCAGGGATTGGGTTTGGGAGGGTCCTTTGTCTCCTTTTGTTCTCTAACCCAAAAATTGGGTAGGAATGTGCAATAAACTCTCATAGATGGTGAAGGGAAAAGAATAATGGTTTCAAGTATCCCTGGAGGAATTTTGGTAGCATAACATTGCTTTCTATAGTGTGTCATGAAATGTAACCTCAAAACCTTTATTTGTAGGTGGAAAATGATACCCATTCTAAGTTCTAGTTTCCATGTGAACTCTCTCGTTCTATTGATAAAAATCAATAAGTTTAGTGGACATCATGGAAGACTGAATAAATGTTATTAATAATTGATGGGTTTAACACAATTTGCATATACCCACTACACAATGTAAACAAACATGTGCATTAATGAGTCCTTGACTAGTCTTTTTGGCATTTATGAAGGGTTACACATAAATCAAATTATTTTATATATGTCATGCATAGAAAGAGGGGAATAATGTGCGTGCCCTAGAAAATAACAGTGAGATGAAATTGGTAAGTGATTTACAATTATGTAGAAGATCAATGAGAAAATTTATTATAGAAATAACTTATTGTAATATGCCATTTTAAAGGTCACAATATTTTCAAGTGACCACTATTTGAGTGTGGATTGTCATTGGATTTAGATGGAGATAATTCAAGAGGTAGTCCATATTCTTGGTTGTGAGTTAGAATATGGATATCCACAACCCTCATGCTAATAATTTAGAAGGAATGATCTATCGATGATGTAGAGATACATGGTTGGTTAGCAAGCAATGCTACTTGAGAACCATTAATTGCTTATGGATTTAGCACTTAGCAATATTTTCCACCATAATCTATCCCTTATTGCATAATGCAATTATTTATAATCACTTTAGAAACAAATCAAGGGATTAATACACATAAAATTCATACACTTTGAAATTCATATATTCATCAACATCAAATGTAGAAACAATGAGAAATATAAAAAAATGTGCCATGAAATGTATATATATATATATATACTCAACATCATCTAAATTGTACATTTTTTACAAAATGGTAACTCGTTCCCAGTATACAAAGTGACAACAAGTTCCCTAACATAAAAAACATATATATTGTGGCCTAACTACAAAATGGAAGTAGTTGGTCAATCATTGACCATTGACACCCTCGTCACCCTCAGGAGCATCCTGGAAATATATATTTCTTCTCTTGCTCGAGGATGCACCTTGAAAGGTTTTATGCATGGGCATGCTTTGATGCTCTGAAGACTGCACAAAGAATAAACAATGTTATAAGTCTTTTTCATCAATGAATTAATAGAAATACAAATTGATACTTTGTAATTTAACCTAATACAACTCACTGCATATGAATTTGTCAATCGTGAGGGTGCTACCCTCCTCTGCGACCCCATTCTCTCTGCAATTCCACCCTGCATCAGTTATAAGGATCAAGTCAATAAAATTAAACAAATGTGTGTTAAAACAAATTCATGAAACATAAATAATTATCGTCAATGCATTATCTGACCGTGAATATCTCAGGCATCGATGGAGATTCACTGGAAGATGGAGCACTAGGTTGTACAACCTGCTCTAAGACAACCTCTATTGTGGTAGTCTCTATCGATGGGGACGAAAGTGGTGGTGGGGGTGGGTGGTAGATAGGTGGGTTGTGATGGACCCTCATAGGTTGTACAAGTGATTCCAACACCCTAGGCCTGGATAAAGGCAACCCATAAGCAACGCCCAGGTGCCCAGGGGTTGAAATACTACTATACCTAGAAAATAGATCGACGACCTACATACATATGAATAAAATTGAACTATTAGTACCAAATAGTAAAATTCAAAAACATAAACACAAACAATTTGATAATTATATGATATTTAACTTTACTTGTGACGATGGTGACTTGTCCATCCCAGATGGACAATCCCTGRCATCGACTGGTGACAAATCCTGTAAAAATAAGAGAACATATAAACAAAATTAGGATGTTATAAAATAAAGAAATGACTATGTTGAATCTATCAAAAGTGATACATACCTGTGTGTACGGTGCACCCAATGAACATGTTGCCTCTACAATTGCCTCTAYCRTTGCATCAGTGGTGGGGCTAGGCACTGGTGCATCCATCGGTGTAGAGGGTCTACTGCTGGGATGAAACAACTGCAAACCAACATACAATCAAATATCTATATAAATACACAAAATACAAAATAAATATATAACGATGAAGAACATAGAGAGGGTTAAGATACTAACCTCCTCCATGAAGCTATGATGTCCACTAGGCTATAGGCCCATAGCATKTATGCCCGCAGCTCGAGCATACGTGAGGTTCACATGAACGTTTTTTATGTCCATGTGCCCTCTCCTCATTGTACTCTCATTTGCATGCTGACGCTCCAACTCCTCTATTAATGTCACTGGCAGGAACCTCCAGCCAAGATAGTGAAACAAAGCTACTATGTTGCACTAGGTTACGAGTCAATGAGGAGATGGCTAGATGTACCTATTGCAAGTTCTCTGCAACAAGATGATGTTGGGTAGGGGGGTTAGGCCTTTGCCTAGGGGGACATGGACCTAACTCGGGGTCGTGCTTGGCATGCTCTCGGTCATGTGCAAAACCTCTACCCACCCCATGGAAGTCACCATTGTCAAAGTAGTTGACATGCTTACCCATAATAAACTCAGCCCATAATTTCCTCAAAAAATATAAGGAAATACCCCTATTATTTCAGGGAGGTTTATCAAAAACCATGTACCACCTATCCATCTAGTTTTAACTAATATGGGGATGGATGCACCAATCAATGGAGATGTGTTTCCTGGTCAATGGTAGTTCTTTTCCATTTCTAGGATCCCTAAAAATAGACAATATTTGTTGTTTTGAAATGCCCATTTCTTCGACTTGGTTTCTGTCTAAACCAATGTTATAGTACTCATACATTTGTGCCCTATAATCGGAAATAGAGGTCAATTTACCTTGGGCACTTGCAATGGACTGCACAATGATGTCCAAATAAGTGGCCAAGGAGACTATGTTAAGCTCTCTAGTCTCCCTTAATTGTTTCTCAAGGGTTCGTAATAAAACCAAACCCTCATCAATTTCAGTGTTTACATTGTGTGGTGGTGGTGGGTTGGGGTTTTGATCTTCTTGGTTTTATTTTTAGTGGTTTAAATTATCTTGGGGTTCCATTTTATTATATATGCTGCAATTTAAATTCTATGGATGTAAATTAGGTTCCATTTTTATTTAAAATACAAAATTACAATTTTGTTTTATAATTTAATTTATTGGGAGAAAAATACTACATTGGAATGACTAAATTGGATTAAAATTGAGAAAAATGTAACATACCTGGACACGGTGCCCCCCCCCTCCCTTTCTTCCTCCTCTCTAGCTCGATTATATATTTTCCCAATGAGAGAAGCGCAAGCGCGATTTGTGCACAATGGGAACAAATCGTGCTTGGGCCCTTTAAATATTTTTATCAGTAAGATTGCGTGCGCGTTCTTAGGACCGCTCACACGCTCTTAATACCATGCACACGTTCTTAATACCACACACACGGTTTTTCCACTAAACCTACGTGGAAATCACGTGGAGGTTCGACCATATCCAAACCTATAGGTATAGGAACACGTGCACGCTCATAAGAATGTGCACGCGTTCGTGCGAGTGCACGTTCTAAATCATAGCCTTGCCAATTTTTTGGCTACGAACTTCTTGCACTCACCCAAATCTTAATGCCCTATCAAAACATAGAATTTTTAGGAAAATGATACAACAATAGAAACCCAGTATGTTAATGTTACAAGAAACAACGTCTGATTAGGAAACAATGAACCACATTGCCCCTAAGATCTGGAGGAACAATGAATTAGTAGTAGTGGAAGCCAAAGGGTGGCATGTGGTTTGGTGTTGTTGTGGAATCCAAATATAATGTGTGTAAACATCCACTCATCCTCCCCAGGGATCCTTTCAATCATGTATAATGTCGTGGAAACCTTGGAGCGGGGGTACTTAACAAATGATTATGGACCCTCTACTCCAACGCCCAAGAGGGGTTTCCTTTATTCCATCGCACTTTTGGGAGTAGTCTTTTGGGGTTCCTCGTGGATTATGGGAAAGGATCTGAACATGATCACATCCCTTCAAGAGAAGAAAGGAGGGACTAGAAGATTGACTCCTGAAAATGAAGCATTTAAGGAGAGCATAGAAAGGATTCACCCCTTTAATATACCCACATGTAATGGAAGGTACACCTAGAACAATCAAAGAGGAGGGGTGCATCAGATATTCGTCAAGTTAGATCGATTCCTAGTTTTTGAAAAAATGTTTTAATTGATACATTCTGTCACATTTAAGATTCTTCCTTTCACAGGGTTTGACCATTGGACGATCTTGATCTCTTGGGAAAGTGACCTCAAACCTAGACCCAGACCCTTCAAATTTGAATGTTCTAGATGGAACATCTACATTTCATGAAAAATGTTAAATATTGGTGGCATGAGAGAAAAGTCCTGTATGGAATTAAAATGTATCAAGTCCAACATAAATTAAAGCAACTCAAATCCATATTCAAAATATAGAATAAGGTCTATGGAAAAACAATTTAGGAGAAACTCCAATTAGAGAAAGAAATGGAAGAGGCGCAAAGATCCATCATCTGGGCTGGCATAACCAATGAGTTAGGAATCAGGGAGGAGAAACTCAAATTAGAGATAAACCAAAGAGAACAACAAGAGGAAATTCTTTGGAAACAAAAGTCAAGAATCAAGTGATTACATGAATGGGATAGTAATAAATGTTTCTTCCACAATTCTAGACTTCTCAACCGAAAAAATAAGAATGATATTACATTCCTCAAATTTCCAAAGGGAACGAAAGTAGAGAAGTAAGAGGATATTGAAGTTAAGATGAAAATACATTTTGTTCAGATACTCAGTGAGCCTAACAAGGATTGTAGCACAACAATTTGGGAAATTACCAAAGCAATCCTAACTTTGGTATCCCTGGAGGAGAATCTAAGCTTGATGCACCCTATATCCCAAACCAAGGTAGAAAAAACCATGAAGAAGATGACAGTTGGTAAGTCTTTGGGACTGGTTCAATTTACAACAAAATTCTTCAAAAAATGTTCTCAAGTCATTAGTGAGGAGATATAAGAATTTGTTGAGGAATCACAAGTTTCATGAACTATCTTCAAAGCCTTCAATTCCACCTTCATCACCATGATTCCTAAGGATCGAGAATCAACTACTGTAGATAAGTATTGGCCTATTTATTTTTGTAAAATAATTTATATAATCATCACTAAAGTAATAACTAACAGGTTAAAACCCATATTGAACAAGATCATATCTCCTGAACAAGGGGGGTTCGTAGAAGGGAGACAAATCCTGAATGGCATCATTCTATCCCATGAGACCATTTGTTCTTTGAAAATTAACAAGAAACTAGGTATGCTAATTAAAATTGACATTTCTAAGGCCTATGATCTCCTAAATTGGGATTGCATCCGAAGTATGCTTGTTTCCTTTGGTTTCAATAAGGACTGGATCTGACGGATTTGAAATATAGTCTCTTCTTCCTTCTTCTATATACTTGTCAATGCCTCTTCATTGCCTACTTTTAATCCCTCCAAAAAGAATAAGACAAGGAAACCCCCTCTCACCCTTCTTATACATCATCATGGTGAAAGGCATGGGAAGAGACGTAAAGAAATCCTTAGTTGAAAATAGACTTAAATGGATTTCCCTCTGCCTCAAGAAAAATCCTCTCTCCCATCTCCATTTTGTGGATGACACTCTTCTCATGGGCCAACCTATTGTTAGGGAGTATTTAACGTTTAAATATACTCTTGATCTATTCATGAAGGTGTCTGGAGCTCTAATCAACCAATCTAAGTCCCAAGTCTTCTTCTTTAATACCTTAGTGGCCATCTAGAGAAACATTGTGAGGATACTAGGGGTTCAAAGGGACTCCCTTCTATCCAAATACTTGGGAGCTTCATTACTAGGCAAGGCCCTGAGAAATGTTTCTTGGGAAGAGTCATTATTGAAGCTCGAAACCAAGATTACTAGTTGGACCTTCTAATTTATCACTTTTCCTAGAAGGATCCTTCTTATTAAATAAATGCTCCAATATATGCCATTGTATCTCTTTTATGTTCTTGCAGCTCCTACGAAAGTTCTGAAAAGCATTTGTAAATTGCAACATGCCTTCCTATGGGGAGGGTTGTCCAAAGAAAGGAAGTGGGCTCTTGTGGCATGGGATAAGGTGTGTACTCCAAAGGAAACAAGGGGATTGGGAATCAGAGATCCCTTGCACATAAGTAAATATTTGGTAGTAAAAATCTGGTGGTGTCGGATAAAGAGACTGAGAATAATGCTTGGAATAATGATAGGTTCTCTAATTTGCAATAAATTTATGTTCTCTAATTTGGAATAATTCTTGGAGAAATTGAACGTTAGTCCAAGAGAACTAGTTTTGGGAATTTAGAAATGGAAAATCATCCCTATTTTGGGATGACACTTGGAAACAATAACCTATTTTAGGGGCTTGAGACATATTCTTGCAAACTAGGGCCCTTATGATAGTATAATGATGGATGAAATTCTGCCAATATTGGGAAGAGTCTATTGAAGCACAAACATTGACTGAAATGGCATGGAAACGAAGTGAGACTTGGCCAATAGTAGGGGAGAATAGGATCCTCAAGGTAATGGAAGATCAACTTCAGTCTAGAATGATAAAATCAAGGAATGAGTAGGATGTACTACACTAGGGACAAAAGGGGAATGGGAATTTCACAGTCAAAGACGCTTACAACATAACAACTGTAGATTTTAACCTTGTACAATATTTTACTGCAAACATATTTTCAATAAAAGAATAGAAAATATACAACGGAAAATACCCACATTACACAGATACTTTTCCCCTGGAAACCCAAACCGGGAAAACCAACATATTCTATATTCATTCATAGTGATACATTGTTTACAATACAATATACATATAGGAGCTAGCTATGTCCAAAACTCTAACCCAATGACCTGGATTAGTCAACAACCCTAATTTCTTAATCAGAAATAGAAAACCATTGGAAAAAACCATGTGCCAAAAAACCGCCCAACAATGGACATGAAAATCAATGCAACATGAAAATCGAGGCAAAAATGTGACATGTTTCCCTAGGCAAAAAAATTTATCAAGGGAGTTTCCCTCAAACCCCTGTTTAGGGGGGCTATCGCCCCCCTGCACGCCCGATGCAACGTAGCAGACACTAGAGCTAGTCATGCAAAGAATATAACACATACCCAACATTCTCCCACTTGTTATTTTCTTTACATACATGGGGCTACAAGGTTACATAGTCAACAATCCAAGGCAGTAATGCCCATGGATCCTCTACACCAAGAGTACTTGTCAATGCTCACATATTTTTTTAATGAATCTAAAACATTCTTTGAAGTGTCCACCTTCATCAAAAATACTTTCTTTTATTCAACCATGTCTCTCACAAAGTGATATTGAATATCAATATGCTTTGTCTTTGAATGATAAGTCGGGTTCTTCACCAAAAAAATTGCACTCTAACTATCACAATCTATCCTTACAACTTGTTGTACCAACCCAATACCTGAACACAATATTTGTAACCATACTACTTCCTTACTTGCATGAGTGGCTTCCATGTATTCAACTTCTGTAGTTTAAAGTGCCACTACAGCCTACCTTTTTCTCATCCAACTGATTGCTCCTCCAAACAGGTTAAACACATACCTCCTTGTAGATATCCTACAGTCCAGATCTCCAACCTAGTCTGCATCCACAAAGCCATGTATTTCCAACACTCTTTCCAATCCCGGTCTTCCTTGGTAGCACAATCCATATTTAGCAATTCCATGCAAATACATGAAATCCATTTTTACTGTTGTCCAATGCTCCTTCCCTGGTTTTGACATATACCTGCTCAAAACTCCCACTGCATGTGCAATGTTTGGTCTAGTACAGACCATTGCATACATCAAACTGCCAACTGCACGCGCATATGGAACTCGAGACATGTCCTCCTCCTCTTCATGTGTCTTGGGACACTGATCTACAGATGAATTTATACCAACAAGAATAGGGGCCTTGACTGATTTACATTCCTGCATATTAAACCTTTGCAATATTGTCTCAACATATTTTCTTCGATTTAACCAGAGTTTCCTCTTTTTCCAATCTCTTTTAATTTCCATGTCCAAAATGAAATTTGAAGCATCAAGATCTTTCATGTCAAATTTAAAGGACAATTGATTTTGCACATACTATATAATCTCCTTGTTGTTTCCTATCAGCAACATGTCATCCACATACAAGACCAAATAAATCAAATGATCACCAATTAATTTAAAATACACACAATGATCCTCTTTGCTTCTTGTGAAGCTAAGTCCCAACATATAAGTATCAAAATTTTGATACCACATCCTTGGTGATTGTTTTAAACCATACAGGGACTTTTTCATCTTGCATACCAACTCCTTCTTTCCCTTCACAACAAATCC
>SNQJ01S0024706.1:108822-122528 GCA_010110895.2 Picea sitchensis | reverse complement strand
GAAATTCAATATATTTAAACCAGGCCGTGGGGAATTAGATATTTTCGGGATGGTCACTAGAGAGAGAAAATCCCATACAATTTATACCAGGTTTGAGGGTCAAAATGTAGCTACCCAGTGCCCATACTACAAAATCTGGGCGAATTAAACCATAAACCCCGATTTTACCAAATGGGTGGGCGAAGAAGTTATCAAAAATTCCCATACTTCTAGAAATTTGGCTAATGGAAGTTTGTCCCTCCAAATTGCAGGGGCGAAATATAATTTTTTTCCTCAATCTCTCCTAAAAACATGGGCTAACCNTGTACATGATTTTGCCCCTAAAATAAATTACGGGCTAATGATATAAGTTTTAAAAAATCACTTTAATACAAAAAATTCGCCCAATAAAAAATTGGAAGCCCCTAAATTTCGCCCATGGGCGAAATTTCGCCCCTAAAATCATCTATGGTTATTGGGGCACATTGTATCAACAAAAGGGGTAAGAATTGATCCAAGTAGGGTAGAGGCCATCCAAACCTTATCTTTTCCTAGATCCAAGAAATAAGTTCAGTCTTTATTGGGGAAAATCAATTTTCTAAGAAGGTTCATCTCTGATTTTGCTGAATTAGTAAAGTACATTACAACCATGCTTAGGAAAGGGAATCAGGTGAAATGGATTACTGGGGCTCAAGAGTGTTTTGATCAGATCAAAAGGGCCTTAAATGAAGCACCTGTTCTCATCATCCCTGACTATTCGAAGAATTTTATGATATTTTCCTTTCCCTCATTTGACACATTAGCTGTTGTTTTGCTGCAGAATAATACAGAGGGGTCAGAGCAACCTCATTTCTTTTTTAGCAGAGCATTGAGGGATGTAGAAATGAGATATGATATCATGGAAAAATAGGCTTATGCTTTGGTCAAATCTCTCAAGGCTTTTAGAGTATATGTTCTGCATTCAAAGATTGTTGCATATGTCCCTTCAGCCTAAGTGAAAGAGATACTTATCTAGCCTGGCATAGATGGGAAGAGGAGAAAATGGATTGCTAAAATTATGGAATTTGAACTTGAAATGAAGCCCACTAAACTAGTGAAAGGCCAAGGTTTAGTTAGGCTACTGGATTAATCAAATTGAAAATATTTAGGGGTTAATTTCATGAACATAAACTCAGAAAATCAGCAAGTTGAGTTTGTTGATAAATGCTCTCATGCCAACCCAAAATTGGCAGAATGCACTTGGTATAAAGACATCATATATTTTATGAAGAAGTTGCAGCCTCCTGATGGTTTGGACAAGAAAAAGATGAGAGATTTAAAGCTTAAAGCAATCAGATATTGTCTCATTGACCATATCTTGTATTGGAAATATCCTCTAGGAGTTCTTTTGAGATGTTTAGATCCACAGGAAGTTCAAAGGGACAGGACTGACTTTCATGACAACTTATGTGGGGACCATCATTTTTGGAGAACCACATCCTATAATATCCTCAGACCTGGGTATTTATGGCCTAGAATTTTTACTGATATTTGTGCAAAGATTAGAGCTTGTGCTAAATGCCAAAAGTTTTCTGGAAAGTAGCAACTCAAATCTTTGCCTTTGAAGCCCGTGGTGGTTTTTGGACCTTTTCAACAGTGGGGTCCTGAATTCATTGGGGAAATCCATCTAGCTTCAAGTGGTTAGCATAGGTGTATTTTGACTACCACTAATTACTTTACCAAGTGGATAGAATCCATTTATACAAGGAATGCCTCCCACAAGGTAATCATTAGTTTTCTCGAGGATATCATGTTAAGATTTGGTTGTCCAAGAAGGATTGTTACTGACAATGTTGCCTCCTTCAAAGTTGAACCTTTTATCAAGTTCTGTGAACAGTATGGGATTACATTAGTCCATTCTACTCCTTACTACCCCCAAGGAAATGGTTTGGCAGAATCATCTAACAAGAGCCTCATAAAGATCATCAAGAAATTGTTAAAAGACAATAAGAAAACATGGGACTCAAAGCTAAAATTTGCCTTATGGGATGATAGAGTTACAACAAAGAGGTCACTTGGTGTTTCCCCTTTTCAACTTGTATATGGGGTTGAGGCTATCTTTCCTACTTAGCTTGCCTTTCCTGTGGAAAAATTCCTCCATGACTACCGAGGAGAGCCTGATGATATGGTCAGGAGGATACAACAACCGGTAGAAGTACAACAGACTAGGGAGCAGCTACTTGGCAAAGCACAGGACCATCAACAAAAGATCAAGCAAGATTTTGACAAGAAGGTAAGAAAATAATATTTCCAGCTGGGAGATCTAGTGCTCAAGTGGGATGCACCCAAGCAAGACAAAGGCAAACATGGTAAATTCAAAGCCTTTTGGATTGGTCCGTTCAAGATTTCTGAGTTATTTTCAAATAACACTTATAAATTGCAGAATTTAGAGGATTCCAAAGTTTTTGGTGGCCTTGTCAATGGGCACTTTCTGAAAAAATATTTTTCTTAATCCATGATTGGATTTCCATTCATTGTAAATATCACTTTTTATTTTTATTTTTGTTTGAATAAGTGACCCCATAGCCCTAGGATAAGACACTGAAACTGCTTGTTCTTGGTAGCACATAGGGAGCATGCCATCCCCTGTGGAGCCAATGTTGTCACATGAAGTTTTCATGGTTCATTTGTAGTTGTTACAGGTCGGCCAAGGCCTTTGTTTGCACAAGAAAAAAACTATGAGAGAAAATGCATCATTCAGAGCAGTCCATTTTGAGCTCGAAATACAAGCAAGCATACATGATCGATTTTCAACGGTGCATATCCCATGAACAGTTCAGATCAATGGCTCTCAAGTAGTCAGAGTTTCAAAGTCACGAAAGGGTTAATGACTAGACATAAGCCCCAAAGTCCCAAAATCTTGAAGTAACGAGAGGCTGCCATGTCAACCAGAAGAAAGTGACTTCGGGATATTTCCATCCAAAAGTCCCGAAATCCCGAAGTCCCGAAGTAAATATGATCCATTGTAGGATGAGGACACACATTGATAGATCTAACACTTCAGAAATGTGGAACTTAGGAGGATTGCGTGAGCAAGAAGAAGAAAACTCATGAAGCCCAAACCCCCGAAGTGAATCTCGTCCGTCCAAAATAAGAGGACACGTGGAGGTAGATCTCTCACTTTGGAGATACGACACTCCAGATAATTGTAAAAGCTATGCATTGAAAATTCCCGAAGCCTGAACTCCCAAAATAATTGTGGACCATTGATCTCAAAGCAACAAGAACCATTGATCTTGGCAGCAGTCTCACCGGAAGTCCCGAAGTCCCGAGGAGTCGCATCCCTGAAGTAACATCAGGGTGACACGTCGCTTCGGACCCTACCACTCCACGAGTGTTTTTCAACTCAACACATGGCGCTCATCCATCACTAGCTGTGACATTATATAGCATCAAGACACCACGTCATATTCAGGAGATCGCCCTCTGGGGGTTATTCTTGATCAACATTCAAAGATCTCAAGCATCAAATTAGGCTCCATCTCTAAGCATGGTTTAGAAGGATCATGGAGTTGGCAGATAGATAAATTTAGCAGGAGCGCTAAAATAACAGGGTTTCCCAGATCGTTGATTTGTGTCAGATCGATGACCACACTTCATATTCTAGAGTGGTCCTACAATCGAAACCATGGTATAGTGAAGGAGGTACGTGGTAGTTGGTAGTGGATTGTGGAGGCGAAGCAGTGTGGACCCAAACCACCCTCGGCAGCTTCCACAATCAAATTCTTATATGGGGTACAATCCGAGAGAAGTGCGTGGCAACATAAATGGGGCGTTAAGCCAAATCATCAAAGGAGCATCACAAGGGGAAGAAAAACATTAACAGACTGCGACTAGTCTATCACTAGAGGAAAGAGAACAATCGATTTCCCCCTTAAATGGAAGCATGGAGGGTCTGGTCAAGGGGATAGATAACTATCAGCCCGAATCAGTTAATGGAAGAAGGACTAGTGGTTGAAAAATTGACTCCCCCCTTAATGGAAGCATGGAGGGTCTGGCCAAGGAGACAAAAAATTGTCAGCCTGAAGTACCACAGAGGGAATTTTTTCATGCAGGCCCAGACTGACTTGAGTTTCCTTTTGTCAGAAGGAACAAGACAGGTGGAGATTCGTAGGATAGGAAGGTCAACTCACACTCCTAGTTGGTTGTCTACTATTTTCATTATAAATATATCAGATGAATGATATGATAGGGTCGAATGGTTTAGAAGAGCTCCCTTTTGTAATATTTTGACTAAGTAGAGCTATTCTCTGGTTATGTATGGGACTTGAGACATTTTTGTTAATAGAAGTCAGTTTCCTTTCATCATATTGTTTCCTCTTACTCTGAAATGCTCATGATTGGATGATCCATATGAGATGTTGTGGTTGTGTTATAATGGATGTTTGATTATAATGTCGTTATGAATGTTTTTCAGTGTTTTAAACTTTAGTTTCAAGAGGTTCTTGTGACTGAGTTTTTCTTTCCTGGTTGCTTGAAGGCATGATTCTTATAGTAGACCTATCCACCTTCCTCACTAATTCTTCCTTCTATTCACCTTTATCCTTAAACCAATGACTGAAGTTAATCAAAACCTCATTTGATTATGCATGCTAGCCCAGTTTTCTATGTTAAAACATTATGATGCTGAGTTTTGTCCATTTGACCTTTCATCATTAATTCATATTCACAAACCTTTTTTTATGGGTACTGGGCTTATCCTCTTGCAATCTGAGGGTGACTCTCAGTGATAACAGGATGCACCCAAGCAAGACAAAGGAAAACATGGTAAATTCGAAGCCTTGTGGATTGGTCCATTCAATATTTCTGAGGTATTTTCAAATAACACTTATAAATTGCAGAACATGGAGGATTCCAAAGTTTTTGGTGGCCCTCTCAATGTTCAATTTATGAAAAAATATTTTTCTTAAGCCATGATTGGCTTTCCATTCATTGTAAATATCACTTTTTCTTTTTATTTTTGTTTAAGTATGTGACCCCATAGCCCTTGGATAAGACACTGAAGCTGCTTGTTCTTGATAGATCACAGAGAGCATACCATCCCGTGTGGAGCCAATGTTATCACATGAAGTTGTCATGGGTCATATGTATTTTTTGTAGGCTGACCAAATCCTTTATTTGCACATGGAAAAACCATGAGCGAAATGCAGCATTCAAAGCAGTCCATTTCGAGCTTGAAATACAAGAGAGAAGACATGCTTGATTTTCCACAACGGAGATCCCATGTACAATTTAGATCAGCTGTCAGATTGAGCAAAGAATAAATCACGACCTTCAGATATCGTTGAAGAGAGATCGACGACGGGGAGGCATTGTGGGGATCAAGAGGCAAATTAAAGTTTCTTCAAGTGGTGAGCTCGCAATCGCTCAGGATTGTTGATATTTCTAGATCAACAGATCAACGATGCATATCGATCTTGCTATGAATGAACATCTCAAATTGCGGGGATCAAGGAGGAAATTAAAATTTTGTGCAAGTGGTGAGCCCGCAATTGCTCGTGGCTGTTGATATTCAAGCAAGGGACATGTGTTTGACAATCTCTCACTCTGGGAGGAAGCAAGAAGAAGTTGGGTGAGTAAAGGACTCCCAAAGGCCTGAAGTCCCGAAGTAATTTTGATCCATTGAAGGCTGAGGATGCGCGTCGAAAAATCTAACACTCCAGAGATACAAAACTTTGAAGGATTGCGCGAGCAAGAAAAATAAATCTCCCCAAGCCCGAACTCTCGAAGTGAATCTTGACCATCCAAAGAAAGAGGAAATGTGGAGGTAGATCTCTCGCTTCGGAGATACAACGCTCTAGAGGATTATAAGAGCTATGCATTGAAAAGGCCCGAAGCCCGAACTCCTGAAGTAATTGTGGACCGTTGATCTCAAATCAACAAGAACCGTTGATCTTTGCAGTAGTATCACGGAAGGCCCGAAGTCCCGAAATTAACGAGAGGCTACCACGTCAACCGAGAGAAAGTTACTTTGAGATATTTTCATCCAAACATCCTAAAGTCCCAAAGAGCCGAAGTCTCGAAGTGACGTCAGGGTGACACATCGCTTCAGGCCCTACCACTCCACAGGTGTTTTTCAACTCAACACATGGAACTCATCCATCAGCAGTTGTGTCAGCACATGATGTTAGATTCAAGAGATTGTCCTCAAGGAGATGTTCTTGCTCAACATTCAAAGCTCCAAGTGCCAAAGTTAGGTTACCCATATCGCAGGGTTACCCAGATCACAGATTGCAGCAGATCGAGGACCACACTTCATTACAGGGATAAAACATGCTCGAATGATAAAATTCTAGAGCGGTCACACAATCGAAACCATGGTATAGAGAAATAGGTACGTGGAAGTTGGTGGTGAATTGCGGGGGTCGAAGCGGTGTGGACGCAAATCGCCCTTGGAAAATTTCGCAATCACATGCTGAGGCAACAAAAGCAGGGCGTTCCCAAATCACGGGTTGTGACAAGATCGATGACCACACTTCATTGCAGGGATAGAAAGTGCTTGAACGCCAAAATCTTAGAGAGGTCCCGCAATCGAAACCACAATATAACTAAAGAGGTATGTGGTAGTCGGTGGTGGATTGTGGGGGTCGAAGTGGTGTGGATCCAAACCACCCTATCTGACTTCCACAATCACGTGCTTATATAGGGTTCAATATGAGAGAAACGCGTGGCAACAAACTAGGCATAAGGTCTCATATTGATCCCAAGGAGAAATCAGTTAATGAAAGAAGGACCGTTGGTTGAACAATCGACTACCCCCTTAAATGGAAGCATGGAGGGTCTGGCCGAGGAGACATAAAACTATCTGCCCGAAGTACCTTAGAGGGGAGTTTATCCTACACACCCATACTGACCAGAGTTTCCTTCTGACAGAAGGAACACGATAGACAAGAGAAGACACACGACACTGGAGAAGAGGTGCCCAAGCAACAATACATGCCTATTGTTTTGATTATAAATACATCTGAGGAATGATATCAGAAGGAGGAGGGGGGTTCAGCCCAAGACCGGAGGAGGTTTTTGAAATGTTTATGACTGTATATTTTAGTTTGTAAGCCGGAGGGGCATGTAGCTGTCAATTGTATTGTTATCTAAGATTCATATGAGTTGTTTCATCAGATTTGTCTTCTATGTTCTTTGTTCTATTCTTCATCTTGTTTGAACATATTGCAGATTTTAAGGATTACAATTTTCCTTTGATTGATGGATTCTCGATGCGATAGAGGATTTGCTGTAAGCTTGCCTATTTATCATTGTTTATTGTTCAGACACATGTAAATTCTTTGAGCAGAGAGGATCTCTGCTTAGCGAATATTCATCTTTATGTTATTCTCTTATTCTTCTCTTCATCATTATACAAATCTTTTGTTTGATAGGGATCTTAAATGCCTTAAATGAGCAAATTGTTTATGACTCCATATCCCAATGGTCCATCATTGATATGCAATGATATATGTTGTCTTTTCCTTTCTTTAAAGTCTCGCGGATCCACCTACTCAAACCATTTTAATCCATTTACATTTTGATGGGTACTGGGCTTATCCTCTTGTGGTCTGAGGGTGACTCTCAGTGCTAACACCATGGATCATAGTTCCCAGGGTCACAGTTCCACATGTCATAGTTCCAAGAGTCATCGTTATTGGGGTCATAGTTCCAGAAGTCACTCCACAGGTCATAGTTCCAGAGTTCAAATTTCAAAAGAGCATAGTTCTGGAGGTCATAGTTCCAAAGGTCAAAGTTCCATAGGGCATAGTTCTATAGGTCATAGTTCCATGGGTCATAGTTATTGGGGTCATAGTCCTAGAGGTCATAGTTCTAGAGGTCATAGTTCCTAGGGTCACAATTCCAAAGGTCATAGCTACACGGGTCATATTTCTAGAGGTCATAGTTCTGAGGTCACAATTCCATAGGTCATAGTTCTAGAGTTCAAAGTTCCAAAGGGTTTAGTTCAAGAGGTAATAATTCCATGGGTCATAGTTCTTGGGGTCACAGTTCTAGAGGTCATAGTTCCACAGGTCATAGTTCATGGGGTCACAGTTCTAGAGGTCATACTTCCATAGGTCATTCCACAGGTCCTAGTTCCAGAGCTCAAAGTTCCAGAGGGTGTAGTTCCATAGGTCATAGTTCCATGGGTCATAGTTCCATGGGTCATAGTTCTCGGGGTCACAGTTCCAGAGGTCATAGTTCCACAGTTCATAGTTCTTGGGGTCACAATTCCATACATCATAGTTTTAGAAGTCACTCAATAGGTCATAGTTCCATAGTTCAAAGTTCCAAAGGGCATAGTTCCAGAGGTCATAGTTCCACGGGTCATAGTTCCTGGGTCACAGTTCCAAAGTTCATAGTTCCAGAGGTCATAGTTCCCGGGGTCACAGTTATAAGGTCATAGTTCCAGAGGTCATTCCACATGTCATAGTTCCAGAGTTCAAAGTTTCAAAGGACGTAGTCTCTCTCTTTCGTCCTACCCATCTTTGTCCTTCCTTCCCACATTATCTCTTCCCCCCACTACTATCTCTCTCTCCCTACCCATCTCTCTTCCCCCTCCCTTTCTCTCATTCTCTCCCTCTCTCTATATATCACTCTCTCTCTCCCCCCCTAACCTATGAAGTAAAGAAATGCATATAGATTCTTAAGAAAAACAAAAATTAATCAATGGCTCATATACATAGTACACAGATATTTATACCGAAAACCCTTAACCGGGAGTAAACATTTCAACGCTTCATTTTATTAATTTCACCATTCACAATACACTATATATACATTGTTTTTAGGTATTCCATAGATACCAAAACCCTAATCCCTTAATCCGGGATTAATTTAGAAAACCGCTAAAAATAGCAAATGTCGCCCAAGGTCCCAAGGTCATAGTTCCTGGGGTCACAGTTCCATAGGTCATAGTTCCACAGGTCACAGTTCTCAGGGTCATAGTTCCAAAGGTCATAGTTACAGAGGTCATTCCACAGGTCATATTTGCAGAGGTCAAAGTTCCATAGGTCATAGTTCCATTGGTCATAGTTCCACAGGTCATAATTCCAGAGTTCAAAGTTCCAAAGGGAGTAGTTCGATAGGTAATAATTCCACGGGTCATAGTTCTTGGGGTAACAGTTCAAGAGGTCATAGTTCCTGGGTTCACAGTTCTAGAGGTCATAGTTCTAGAGGTCATAGTTCTAGAGCTCAAAGTTCCAGAGGGTGTAGTTCCAAATGTCATATTTCAAAAGGGCATAGTTCCAGAGGTCATAGTTCCATGGGTCATAGTTCCCGGGGTCACAGTTCCAGAGCTTAGAGTTCTAGAGTTCATAGTTCCTGGGGTCAGAGTTCCAAAATTCACTCAACAGGTCATAGCTTCAGATTTCAAAGTTCCAAAGGCTGTGGTTCCATAGGTCATAGTTCCTAGGGTCAGATTTCTAGAGTTCATAGTTCCACAGGTCATAGTTCTCGGGGTCACAGTTCTTGGGGTCATAGTTCCAGAGCTCATAGTTCCAGAGGTCATTCCACAGGTCATAGTTCCAGAGTTCAAAGTTCCAAAGGGCATAGTCCCAGAGGTCATAATTCCACGTGTCATAGTTCAAGAGGTCATAGTTCAAGAGGTCATAGTTCTAGAGGTCATAGTTCCAGAGGTCATAGTTCCAGAGTTCAAAGTTCCAAAGGGCGTAGTTCCAGATGTCATAGTTCCATGGGTCATAGTTCCTGGGGTCACAGTTCCAGAGGTCATAGTTCTAGAGGTCATAGTTCTTGGGGTCACAGTTCCAGAGGTCATAGTTCCAAAAGTTACTCCACAGGTCATAGTTCGAGAGTTCAAAGTTCAAAAGGGCGTAGTTCCATAGGTCATAGTTCCAAGAGTCATAGTTCCTGAGGTCACAGGTACACAGGTCATTCCACAGGTCACAACTCCAAAGGTGAAAGTTCCAGAGGGCATAGTTCCATAGGTTATAGTTCCATGGGTCATAGTTCCTGGGGTCATAGTTCCATAGGTCATGGTTCCATAGGTCACATTTCCCGAGGTCACAATTGCAAAGGTCATAGTTACATTGGTCATATTTCCAGAGGTCAAAGTTCCAGTGGTCATAGTTCCAGAGGTCACAGTTCCATAGGTCATAGTTCTAGAATTCAAAGTTCCAAAGGGTGTAGTTCCAAAGGTAATAAATCCACGGGCCATAGTTCCTGGGGTCACAGTTCTAGAGGTCATAGTTCCACAGGTCATAGTTTGTGGGGTCACAACTCTAGAGGTCATATTTACATAGGTCATTTCACAGGTCCTAGTTCCAGAGCTCAAAGTTCCAGAGGACATTGCTCCACAGGTCATAGTTCCACATGTCATAGTTTCAAAGTTCAAAGTTCTAAAGGGTGTAGTTCCAGAGGTCATAGTTCCATGGTTCATAGTTCCCGGGGTCACAGTTCCAAAGATCAGAGTTCCACATTTCATAGTTCCTGGGGTCACAATTCCAGAGGTCATAGTTCCATAGTTCAAAGTTCTGAAGGACGCAGTTCAAGAGGTTATAGTTCCATGGGTCATAGTTCTTGGGGTCACAGTTATAAAGTTCATAGTTCCTGGGGTCACAGTTCTGAGGTCATAGTTTCATAGGTCATTACACATGTCATAGTTCCAAAGTTCAAAGTTCCAAAGGGCATAGTCCTAGAGGTCATAGTTCCATGGATCATAGTTCCCGAGGTCATAGTTCAAGAAGTCATAGTTCCATATGATCTAGATGGATCTCGGTGGCCATCCACCTTTTTCACTAAATCACCATATTGAGCCTGTGGTTTTGATAAACCATGATATTCACCATTTTGATGGGGAATGGAATGTAATGTCATCTTCTTTTGTTAATTACAAACATCATGTAATGATTTCCTAGTGGTTTTATGTACATGCCTACAATATAGCGTTAATGCAATGGATCCCATTAGAACTTCGCAGTTAAGCACGCTCAGGATAGAGTAGTACTAGGATGGGTGACCGCCCAGGAAGTCCTAGTATTTTACATGCCTTTGCCATTTTAGAAACTTAGTCCAATTTATCTCACATGCATCATGGGAATTGTTCTCCTCTCACTCTCTCATATATAATTGAGGTGAAGGAGGCCCTTTATGCATGCAATGGAGTGTGATATAAAGATTCTTTTGAATGAAGCATAGCCAACATCTCTTTATTTTTAGAGATAAGATACCCCATTTTTTCAGTTTGTGTTCTATAATGTTTTTTTATCTTATTCAACAATAGAAGTTGGGTTTCACTGTATTTTTGTGTTCTCTTCTATATTTTTGTGTATTTCATTGTTAAATCTTGGTTATATTTCTGCCTTCATGTCGTTCTCAAAATAATCCAGATCAGTGGTATCAGAGCAGGTCCCCGATGAGGTTAGGGTATAGAGATTTAGGTCTTGAGCTAGTTTTGCTTGAGGACAACCACTCTCGCTAGCCCAAGCGACCTCCCATGGTAGAAGAAAAGAGAGATGACAGGGAAAGAGATCCTTTCAAGACGTTGATTGAGGAAGCCCTCGTGTGACAAAGGAACGATATGATGGACAACTTATTTCAGATCCTTCAAAGACTATTGATGGCGACATTCGAGGCATCTTCAACAAGAAACTATTTTGCAAGTGCGACACCCTTCAAAGTACAAGTCAATTTTGATATCCCCTTATTTGAAGGCCAGATAGATGTAAGTTCTCTAGAAAAATGGTTGAATTTGATAGAAGGTTATTACTCAATCCAAAATTTTCCTGATAGTGAAAATATCACCTTTGCACTCCTTAAATCCCTTCCCCATGTCAAACATTAGTGGGAAGGTTACTGGGAGAGGTACACCACGAATGAATCTACACTATTTAGGAGAGAACCCAGTTGGGTGGCCTTTGTAGATTCTATAAAGAAGGAGTTATACCTTGTCAGAAACTATGATGAACAATACATGATATGGACAACTTTGCGTCAGAAAAGAGACCAGACAGTGCTAGAGTACACCAACATATTTCATACCTTGCACTTAAAGATGGGTATAAAAGACTCCGAGCGACACCTGGTTTTGAAGTACCGCAGTGGTATACACATGTACATCAAAACAAAGATGGATTTCTTAGACATCTCCTTACTGGGAGTTTCTTATCAATATGCATTCAAAATTGAGTAGAAATTCAAGCGACAGAGTAAGTGGGAGAAGCATGGACAGAGAAAGGAAGGCCAACCTCAAGAGAGCGAGTCCCATATGCAGGAAAATAAGAGTAACAAGAAGTATACGAAAGAAATCGGAAAGTGGTGTGAGTTCCACAACAACCCTTGGCACAACACTGATGAATGTCTCTCAACATAGTCATTGGTGGCCGAGCTGAAAGACAAAGAGTCGAACCTCGACTTGGAACCTGATTCAAAAAATAATAAAAGGAGACAGATCATTTATGCAAAACCCACTGCTACTATCACAACTGCAACAATCCAACTAGAAGAGGATCCTGAGGAGGGGGAGCGACTCTTCCATTCACAGATGTGGGTGAAGGGGACCCCACTACATTTTATTGTTGATAACAGAAGCCAAAAGAACATTATCTCAGCAGAGGTTGTCAAGCAGTTGGATTTTCCAACAACATGATACCTGCAACCATACAACATCAAGTGGCTTCTACAGGGTCAAGATCTTCATGTCAACCAACAGTGTCACCTATCCTACGACATCAAGCCCTTTAAGGATGAGGTATTGTGTGATGTTGCCCCACTGAAAGTCTGTGATGTTCTATTACGCCAACCATATATGTGGAGGCGTCATGTCTTTTATGAGTCTCAACCCCGTAGCATCATTGTTACTCTGGGGGGTCAGCTTTACTGGATACCAGAGGTAGTTCTGACTATTGTCCCACCAAAACAATGCCACAAAGTAATCTCGCATACTAAAAAGTTTAGACTCTTCACAATTCGATCAAAAAGTCAATAGAAGGACACTGCAACCACTACAGCCTCATCCCAATACCTTTCTATCCAACAGAAGTAGATCGACAAGATTTAATAAGAGTACCAAGATGTTCTTGCTACACCTATGGGGGTGCCTCCACACTGCCCAGTCAAGCAATTTTATAACATAACCCTTCATACACTTCATGTTTCATAGTCACCAACAGATTCCTCCCACACTCAGGTAGATCATGCAGCTATATTGGTTGAACAAATCCAACCCCTCCAACAACATATTCATGACAACATTCAACAAGCTAGGTAGGACAACTTGTTCAGCAAGGCAAGCAATGCACCAAGCTTCAGATTTAGCAAAAGTCTCCCTGTCTCCCAAGGGAACTTGACACAATGGGGACCATTGCTTCCTAAGTGGGAAGGAATGATCCAGATGGATATCGGTGGCCATCCACCTTTTTCACTGAATCACCATATTGAGCCTGTGGTTTTTATAAACCATGATATTCACCCTTTTGATGGGGAATGGAATGTAATGTCATCTTCATTTGTTAATTACAGACATCATGTAATGATTTTCTAGTGGTTTTATGTACATTCCTACAACATAGTGTTAATTCACCAAATCCCATTAGAACTTCGCAATTAAGTGCAATCAGGTTACAGTAGTACTGGGATGGGTGACCTCCTGGGAAGTCCTAGTATTTTACATGCCTATGGAATTTTATAAACTTAGTCCAATTTATCCCACATGCATCATGGGAATTGTTCTCCTCTCACTCTCTCAT
>SNQJ01S0024706.1:59185-108812 GCA_010110895.2 Picea sitchensis | reverse complement strand
TGGATTAAGAAAAATATTTTTTCAGAAAGTGCCCATTGACAAGGCCACCAAAAACTTTGGAATCCTCTAAATTCTGCAATTTATAAGTGTTATTTGAAAATAACTCAGAAATCTTGAACGGACCAATCCAAAAGGCTTTGAATTTACCATGTTTGCCTTTGTCTTGCTTGGGTGCATCCCACTTGAGCACTAGATCTCCCAGCTGGAAATATTATTTTCTTACCTTCTTGTCAAAATCTTGCTTGATCTTTTGTTGATGGTCCTGTGCTTTGCCAAGTAGCTGCTCCCTAGTCTGTTGTACTTCTACCGGTTGTTGTATCCTCCTGACCATATCATCAGGCTCTCCTCGGTAGTCATGGAGGAATTTTTCCACAGGAAAGGCAAGCTAAGTAGGAAAGATAGCCTCAACCCCATATACAAGTTGAAAAGGGGAAACACCAAGTGACCTCTTTGTTGTAACTCTATCATCCCATAAGGCAAATTTTAGCTTTGAGTCCCATGTTTTCTTATTGTCTTTTAACAATTTCTTGATGATCTTTATGAGGCTCTTGTTAGATGATTCTGCCAAACCATTTCCTTGGGGGTAGTAAGGAGTAGAATGGACTAATGTAATCCCATACTGTTCACAGAACTTGATAAAAGGTTCAACTTTGAAGGAGGCAACATTGTCAATAACAATCCCTCTTGGACAACCAAATCTTGACATGATATCCTCAAGAAAACTAATGATTACCTTGTGGGAGGCATTCCTTGTAGAAATGGCTTCTATCCACTTGGTAAAGTAATTAGTGGTAGTCAAAATCCACCTATGCTGACCACTTGAAGCTAGATGGATTTCCCCAATGAAGTCAAGAGCCCACTGTTGAAAAGGTCCAAAAACCACCACGGGCTTCAAAGGAAAAGATTTGAGTTGTTTCTTTCCAGAAAAATTTTGGCATTTAACACAAGCTCTAATCTTTGCACAAATATCAGTAAAAATTCTAGGCTAGAAATACCCAGGTCTGAGGATATTATAGGATGTGGTTCTCCAAAAATGATGGCCCCCACATAAGTTGTCATGAAAGTCGGTCATGTCCCTTTGAGCTTCACGTGGATCTAAACATCTCAAAAGAACTCCTAGAGGATATTTCCAATACAAGATATGGTCAATGAGACAATATCTAATTGCTTTAAGCTTCAAATCTCTCACATTTTTCTTGTCCAAACCATCAAGAGGCTGCAACTTCTACATAAAATATATGATGTCTTTATACCAAGTGCATTCTGCCAATTTTGGGCTGGAATGAGAGCATTTATCAACAAACTTAGCTTGCTGATTTTCTGAGTTTATGTTCATGAAATTAACCCCTAAATATTTTCAATTTGATTCATCCAGTAGCCTAACTAAACCTTGGCCTTTCACTAGTTTAGTGGGCTTCATTTCAAGGTCAAATTCTAGAATTTTAGCAATCCATTTGCTCCTCTTCTCATCTATGCCAGGCTAGATAAGTATCTCTTTCACTTAGGCTGAAGGGACATATGCAACAATCTTTGAATGCAGAACATATACTCTAAAAGCCTTGAGGGATTTGACCAAAGCATAAGCCTGATTTTCCATGATATCATATCTCATTTCTACATCCCTCAATGCTCTGCTAAAAAAGAAACGAGGTTGCTCTGACCCCTCTGTATTTTTCTGCAGCAAAACAACAACCAATGTGTCAAACGAGGCAAAGGAAAATATCATAAAATCCTTCAAATAGTCAGGGATGATGAGAACAGGTGCTTCATTCAAGGCCCTTTTGATCTGATCAAAACACTCTTGAGCCCCAGTAATCCATTTCACCTCATTCCCTTTCCTAAGCATGGTTGTAATGTACTTTACTAATTCAGCAAAATCAGAGATGAACCTTCTTAGAAAATTGATTTTCCCCAATAAAGACTGAACTTATTTCTTGGATCTAGGAAAATATAAGGTTTGGATGGCCTCTACCCTGCTTGGATCAATTCTTACCCCTTTTGTTGATATAATGTGCCCCAATAACTTACCTTCCTTCGTAGCAAACATAGACTTCTTAGTATTGAGAGTGAGACCAAACTTTGTGCACTTCAGGAAGACCTTTTTCAAATGATGATAATTCTCTTTATCATATTTTGAGAACATTGTAATGTCATCTAGATAGATGACTACAAACTTGTATTTCTTCCCAATGAAGGCAATATCTATTGCTCACTGAAAGGTCGCTCCTACATTCACCAATCCAAAGGGAATTTTAGCATACATGAATGTGCCCCAAGGAGTAGTAAAGGTTGTCTTCTCTCTATATTCAGGCAAGACAGAGATCTGATTGTAGCTAGAAAAGCCACCAATCATAGACATCCTATATGAACCAGTGACTCTCTGCAAAATGTGCTCCATCTTTGGCAAGGTGTAATTATCTTTCTTGGAGCTTCTATTCAAATTTTTGAAATCAACGCATAGTCTAATTTCCCCATTTTTCTTCATCACGGGGACATAGTTATCTACCCACTCGGAGTATCTCAAAGGAATGATGATTTTGGCATCCAACAACTTCTTCACTTCTTTTTCCATAATAGACAACAACATGTGATTTATTTGTCTGAGTTTCTCCCGAAAGGCTTGGTCTCCTCTTTCAAAGGGATCATATGTTCAATGATGTTAGTGTTATATGTTCTTAAATCTTCATATTTCCAGGAAAACACATCAGCAAACTCCTTTAAAAGCTTAACATACTCAAGCCTTTGTTCCTTTGACAAGCTGCTAGACAACTTAACATACTTTGGATCCTCCTCTGTAACTAAATTGCATTCAGTAACCTCAACATTTTCAGTTGAACCTTTAACCTTTACAACAACATCATTTCTTTCAAACAATCTCTCCAAGGGGACTATTCTTTTTGGAATATGGTTATTGGGCAACTGAACAATATGATGGTCAACAATTTTATTCAGAAAAGTATCAGCATGAGGGATTTTTTCAGTATCATGATCTTGATCAATATGTAAGGCAGAAAACTCATCCACAATCTCAAGAAATTTTTTTATCTCAAGATCATCCTCAAAAACCTTCAAATTTTTTACATTTTCAGGTATAGAGGGTCTATACTTCACTTCCACTTCATATTTGAGTTTAGAGGGAAAAGGAATTCTAAAATTACTTGCTGAAACAGCCAAGGAATATTCCATAGTGTTCTCCTCTCTTGGAACAAATGAGATACTAAAAGATAAGAAGAAACTATCAACAAGATCCCAAACTTCATTTTTGTAAGTCCTTAACCTGGGGTGTTTAGCTTGATACATATTTTTAACTTGATGCTAGCTCTTCAATTCTCATGTCTTTAGCAGCCCTCAAACCTGTTGAAACTTTTTTAAATTTTTTTATCTCTAAGACTAAAACTTTCCTTTTTTGGGTTTCAGATTTTCATAAAGCATAACCCTCACTATCATTTCCAAAATCCCGGTACCGAAATCTCGACAAGCCTTATTCTTTAAATAATCAACAGCTAAAAATAAAAAAAAAACAAAGTGTCTTTAAATTTTCACGCGCATTCTTTAAGAATCACAATAAACTTAAAACCTAAAGGAGTTAAGACTAACTTTTAAAAGATTTTCTAGATTCGGGGTCTACTAAGAACATATGCTTTAATACATATCTAATCGTGGAATCCCAATCCCTGATTTCCCAAAAAATGGAAGTTAGTAATTATTAAAGATTAAGTTAATCTTATCGCATTTTCAGGATTCGGGTTTCAGCGATAACATACCTCTTGTCAACGTGATCCCCGAAACCCCAAAATGCAAAGTCGTGAAAGAATGGAAGTTAGTTTTTAATCCTGATTAATTAATTTACTAATACGATAGTTAAGGCCTAAACCTAATCCTATCATGATTTCGCAATTTCAGAAATCAGGGTTTCGTGATGACATACCTCAAGTATCCACGATCCCTGAAACCCCGAAACGTGAAGTCGTGAACCATAATCTGTGTTTAGACTGAATTAACTCTGTTTTGGAAGCATGATTAATAATAATCAAACTTATTAGGTTTGTTCGTGTTTCGGTTTCCGTTGAATGAAATCTTCCGATTTTTGAATTCAAAAGTGTCGAAATACGGTCATATTAATAAACAGATAACTGATAAATGTTGCGACACTAATGCGTATCTTAGAAATATTTTTGCATTAAATGTAACTAATTACAGGTCAGTTGTGTCAGTGTTTTCGTCATAAAACGAGTCTAAGGTAAATTAAAGGTCTATGTTCCAAAATATATGCTTATTCTGTCTTTCAAAGCTAATTCACATTCGACTAAGCTCATACGCTTATTTTCTGTGATAGGTTTTTCATCTAACATAAAGATATGGTGCCAAAGAAAGCACCAAAGAAGAGTGAAGATACACAAGAGATGCATAACCCATAAGGAAATATCATATCCAACACTATGCCACACGCCATAAACTCAATTAAATCCTGGAGAGGAATCTATGAACTCCTGGATTACGAAATCATAAATTCTCTTGTTGATTCCGAGAATCACCTTCGGGATATAGCAGAATTGGAGCTTCATAAGATCACAGCACACCCTCGTCTCCTAGCATACAACAACATGATCAATTGGGCCCTGGAGAAGGTTGATATCCCGACAAGAAGCATTTTAAATGATCAAGCGGTCGTTGTCATATCATTCAGGCCAAAGCATATACAAGTAATGTACAAACTCTCACCAAATCCTAAGTACATCTATAATACCGAATCTACAGCTGAGTTTCAAAGGAAAGAATGTATTGAGGCCGACCAAACATATCCTGATTTTATTAAAGGATGGTCGAGATGTCCATCAAAATTTAGGGCCAATACCCATGGAATTTATGCCACAGCATCTTTGAACAAGTACATGGTCTATGTAGCCATGATGTTGTGTAGACTCTTCGGGAAAAAGAATCCCTGCCATTTCCCTACAGAATGGGTGCCCCTCTTAGAAGAAGCATCATAAGGATACACTTTTAACTCAAGCAATATTTTGTCTGATAACCTAGCCCAAGAGGTTTCAAATTACAAAGTTGCGAGATCTAAAGGTTAGCTAGCGGACTTTTACATGTCGGCGTACATCATGGACACAATCTACTTTGTGAATCCATGTCCCCTGATGAATTGGAGTTGGAACATAACTTGCCCCGAACCCATCACGAGTATCACTCTGTGCTATGGGAAGAAAATGCTAAGAATGCATTTTATGAAATTTGTCATTTCATAGTAATTCCAATGCATAAAATGTTTTATGGTTGTGAACCCCCTCGCATTTCTGAGACAGTCTCGGAAAATCTCAAAGCAATAGCCGACTGGTTCATTGATGAAAACTTCTCTTACATTAGAGTGTATGGGTGCTCAATCCATCCTCATGCTCTTCCAAAATTCCTCCCAGACAGACTGGTGTGTAGAGAGGTAGCGCACCAAATAGTAAAAGGCGGTATTGGAATAGAGCTAAAGGCATCTCAAAACAAGTCTTGGCCAATCTTCCCTGTATATCTCGGGAAATTTTCGTTGCAAAACCTAGGCCATTCTAAAGTGGAAGTCGAAGCACTAGAAGAAGTTAAACTGGTGGATATCGAACATAAAAAACATGACCCTTATCAACTAGTAAACAAACATTTGATGCATTGCAATATGAAAGCTTATGAACACCAAGAGTTTGTTTATGATGATATATTCAAAGAGGTTAAAAACTGAAGAGGGGGAATTCACTACAGAAATAGCAAGCACAATGGGAGCCTTTGCATCAGCAAATTTATACTCTGTGGGTAATTTGAGAACTATGTTGCAGCAGAAAGATCAGATGATAGCTCAGCTACAAAATCAATTAAAGGAGGTTGAAAGAAGTATCAGTTGGGATATAAACAAGGGTTTAGAACGAGCCAGATTCAATGACATTCAAGAGATTCAAAAATTGAAAGCAATCTTAAATGAAGCAAACCTGAAGATACAGGCCAGTCAAGCACAGGTCCTATAGCAAGAAGAAATGAATAGACAATTACAAAATAAGATTAATTCCATTCAGAATCAAGTGGTAGAGCTTGAAATCTTCCGAACCCTGGTGTTGGAAATACATACAAAGATAGAAAAAGAGCAACAGGGAGTGTTCTTTAAGCTGGAATTTATTCAGAATTACTTTCAGGAAGCAAGTAAATCCTTGGAGAGTATTTTCCTGAAAGAGAGAGAAGCAAAAGAAGCCAGAACAACTTTTCAAAAAGAAGTGGCTCTTTCAACAAAAGAGGGGGTCAGAGAGACTCAAAAGCTATCCGTTTCTGAGAAGATTAAAGGTGATATATCACTCAAGGTATGGGAGGCAAACCTCACAGAAAACAAGAAAATAACCAGAGAGGTTAGTGACGATTGTCAAGGAATTTTCGACCTTTTAGATAAAGCTTCTTTGAACATTGGAAGAAACAATTGTCCATGGTTGTTAGGAGAAATTAACATTGGTAAGCATCAGCTAAGATTCAAGGAGGATCTGGAAGAAATTCAGGTAGAGATCCAACAAATAAAGGTAATCAATGTCACTCAAATTGACAAATGGATAGTGATGTCGAACTTAAAGTTACAAACTATTAAGTTCACAAGAAATATAATCGAAGACCATCTGCCTGAACTACAGAGAAAGTTCTTCCTATTTGAGGCGAAAGATATTCTAGAAGCTCCCAGAGTTTTGGTGCAGTTTCTGGGAAAATGTATCCGCTGTCTTAAAACAGAAGAAGGAAGTTCATCAACGCAGACATGAAATATTGTTTTGGATATTTTCATCATTGAAATAATAAAGCAGTTAAAATAGAAATGTAAACGGTTCAACATTGCTCATTCATGTAACCGTTAGTCTTCGGAAGTTAGTTAATCACCAACAAGAAAAAAAATTGGTGATCATGTATAAATATAATTTCAAAAGACTGAGAAGAGGCTTTTTGTTTTTGGGGAGCCAATTGTATTAGAAGTTTTCCGATTTAAAGTGATATAAATAATGCAGAAGATATTTTGAATTCTGTCAACTTGAAGCTATGTGTTCCTTTACTCTGTTTTAAATATCTTTCAATAACTTTCTTTCCATGTCTTTCTAATGAATGATCAGCGATAGTTTAACTACAAATTCTATTATAGTTTGAATTTATTCGATTATCTAATCATTTACATTTTTTCCTCTGTGACTGCTATCAACAGTTTCAAGACCTGTAGATCATTTGGATGGTTATATTTAATATTTCATTAGAAATCTCGTTTTTCTCTCCTTCTTCTGATATAATATGAGTTTCTTTCATGATTAAAACCTCATATTTTTCGATAGTGTTACCTTTGTTATTATTTTACTATTCTCAAATTGTTTCAAGTACAGGAAACAACCTCTACTGTTATTGTGTTATTATTTTGAGTTCCAAAACTCCTTTTCTATTTCATCCCTCAAAATTGAAGCAAAAAATCTTTAAACATTTTATAATTCAATAAAATTTTACCCTCATGAATGTCCCAAATAATAGACAGCCTAACATAGAACCTAGCCTTAAAGATCAAACTAGCATTGCTTTGAACTTATTTAATACTATCCTGCAAACAACAACTACCCGGGTTGAATTAGAATGCTCAAGGGCAGTTATCGAGGGAGACATCAGCATCCAAGAGCAATGGGAAGCTAGACAGAGACAGTGGAGAAACCAACTCTAATTTACCCTTCACAATTGATTCTTACCCCTTAGTTCTCTTTATTTTTACGGATGCCTTGATGGTATACTTTAGAGCCTTAAAGTATAAACTCATGAACAACATATTTTTGGCGTCGTTGTTGGGGATCGAAGAAACAAAACTTTTTCCCTGGGAAGAACGACATTGACACTTTCTTTCTTTGATAGTGAACAAAGATAGAAAAAACTTCTAAGGCTACCTTCATTTTTCACTTGGCAAATCCACGATAAGTAAACTGGCTTTTAGCTGAAAGAACACCAGAAAGAACCTGGATGACAATTAGACCTCGCCAATCTCTGATACGGAAAATATTTTAAAATCACGAAGATCCCTTAAACAAATCATTTCACCCATACGTACTATTTGTCATAATGATTTTACGCAGTTGAACGTTAAGGAAACACTTGAGAGATTTGTTTCGCTTCCCCTTTCAAACAATACGTCCTCTTTTCTCGAAGTATATACCCCAAAATTCTGTGAGCCTTCTCCTCATACACTCCAAGCTTCAGCCTCAAATCCATCAATGGTTGCACACAGAGGCACAGAAGCTGGGGGCGGTGCCCCAGGAGGACCAGCAGGCGGCCAAGCACCACTTCCTGGAATCTTCGCTAAGGTAGCTGCCAGATATGCCCCCCTTGTCCTCCCAGTTCCACTACATGACCTTCCCAAAAATTATATGAAAATCTTTCCCAAATTTACAGGGGAAGGAGATTCAACCGCTCAAGAACACATAAATTTCTTTAACCAATTTGCCGACATCCTTGGAATCGAACACGAAGATGTCTATTCTAGAATCCTCGTTCAGACCTTTGAAGGATAGGTGAGGACATGGTTCCGAGCCTTAGCAGCAGGATCTCTAAGATCTTATGAAGAACTTGAAAACACTTTTATCAGACAATGGGGGGGGACGAGAGACCACCTCTATTACCTAACTGAATTTGGAGCCCTTAGAAAGAAAAACTTAGAATCAGTTCTTGAATTCACGTAAAGGTTTAACAAGCTGTATAATAAAATCTCGGTCGAGGTCAAACCTTCTCAACCCACAGCTAAGGTGACTTTCGCTAGAGCCTTTGATCCTGATTTCGTTCTATTATTGAGAGAAAGGAGATCAACAGATCTCACGAAAATGCAAGATGATGCCCTAGAAATCGAATCGAACATGATGGCATCAGGGAAATTAAAAGAAAAAATAGAAATCGGGAACAAAGAAAGTAGGAAATTCAAAGAACAAGGTGGATCCTCAGGATCAGGGAAATCATCGGCAGATAAAATAGATGAGATGGCTAAGTTAATTAGAGAACTGTCAAATAAGATCTCAAAAATGGAATTAGATAAATCAAAAAGGGATAATTTTCCTAGGAAGGATTTTAGAAGGAATCCTGATCCTCAGGCCCCACAGAAAACAATTAAGAATGAGGATCAAAAAATCCCAACCCCCTTCAAAAGTGAAAACTTCATTGGAGAAGAAGACCTAGAAGATTTTGAAGAGTTAGATGAGGATATAAATAATCTTGGTGATGAAAGTAAATCACCCTATCTATCAAGACAAGATTACGAAAAATCCTTAAATAAAGAAATTAGAATGGAAGACAATGTTAGCAATGGTACTTCTGAAGATTTGACCTATCAAGGTATCGCAGATGATATTATATATGAATTACAAGAGAAATATAGTTTAAGACCTAGGAACAAGAGTCTTCCAACCACCCCAACAAAAAAGATCTTGCCTAGGGGAGAAACTGATGAAGCGGATCCAAAGGTTGTTGAGAAACAGACTGAAAAAACCCACACCGCTGACACGCAACTTGTCAAGTCAAATTCAGTAGGAACACCCGCCGTGAAAACAAAGGTCCCTGTGAGTGAAACCAAATCCGCACCACAAAGAAAATCTGAAAAGAAAGGAATGGAGACCTCAAACATAGAGAGCGACAAGGCTCTGGGAAATTTTAGTCTGGAAAATGAAATAAAAAAAATCAAAATCCCTATCCCACTTGTTGAATTGGCTAAAAATCCCATATACAGAAAACAAATTGTCAAGATGATTAGTTTTTTTGAAGACAAAAGCCAAGCCTATGTCATCATCTTAGAAGATGACAAGCCGAACATAGTTTTTGGTCTACATTTCGAGGGTGTGAGAGACACTGTTGCCCCCTTCTATATCACGTTAACCTTGTTCGACCACCTACTCCATATTACATGCTAGATTATGGAGCATCCCACAATGTGATGCCTAAAGCCATTATGGATAAATTAGGTCTCGAAATCACTAGGCCTTATGGGGATTTATATTCATTTGATTCAAGAAAAATCAAATGCATGGGCATGATTAAAGACTTGGTGGTAAATCTGGCACAAATACCCGCAAAAAGAATTCTTATGGACGTAGTAGTCGCTGATATCCCTCTGAAATATGGTATGTTGTTAGCTAGGTCATGGGGTGCCAAGCTTGCATAATCTCTCCAGCTTGACATGACATACGCTACGATTCTAGTTTTTGGAGGACAATACATGCGTATATACAGAGAAACTAGGTTGGCATTCACGATAGGTGATCCACATAACCCAAATAACCACCCTGTATATATAGCTAATAAATATCTAGGTAAATGTATATTATCTATTAATGATGATATTGAGGTAGGTTTAGACGAAAGTTGTACAGAAGAAAAAACAGAAAAAGAAAAAATAAAAAATGTATATAGCATTGGTGTATGGAAGATGTTTTTTGACGGTGCTTCATCCTACCTGGGAGCTGGAGCAGGGGCACTCCTTGTGGCTCCTAATGATCAATTTGTAATCCCCTTTTCCTATAGGCTACAGTGGAATGTGGACTGCACAAATAATGTATGTGAATATGAAGCCTTAGTATTAGGGTTAGAAGTTGCTAGGAGAATGAAAATAAAAAACCTCGAAGTCTTTGGTGATGCCGAGTTAATCATAAAACAGGTAAACCGACAGTACTAGGCCAAACATCCTAGGTTGAGGTCCTACAGGAATTGTGTATGGGATTTGATCGAAAATTTCTTCTCCTCTTTGAAGGTTCATTTCTTTCCAAGGACTGAAAACCAACAGGCTAATGCGTTAGCCAAAGCAGCCTCAACATTCGCACCTCCCACCGCTTTTAAACTAAAATACCATATACAAATGAGACACCGACCTTCTATACCAAATAATGTACAGCATTGGCAAGTTTTTGAGGATGATGAACAACTTCGTAAATTTTTAGTATCAATAGATGAGTTTGTCGAAATGCATATTGATCAAGAAAAACAAAATGATCCTATTTGGATCATGCAAGAAGGAGAGGATCCTCAATAGTTCCACAATAAAATCGTGAATCACGGAATGCTAGTTCTTAAAAATAACTAAATCCCCAACGGCCTGATTCCCTTGGAAATATTATTCAATCAAGATTATATCCCTTTAAGATCCACTCTACAGCCTCAACCTGAAGAGGTTGAGGACTGTGACATAGGTACTAAAGAAAATCCACGGTTGGTGAAACTATCCAAATATCTGTCCCCAGAAACCAAAAGTAAATACTCGGAGTTTCTTAGAAAGTACAAGGTCATTTTCGCTTGGTCACATGAAGAGCTCAGAACCTATGACCCCACTGTGATTGAACATAAGATACCCCTGAAGCCTGATGTCAAACCCTTTAGACAAAAACTCAGACAAATCAATCATATTTTATTGCCCGTGATCGAAAGGGAAGTCAAAAATCTCCTGGATGAAAAAATAATCGTACCACTAAGATACTCCAATTGGGTAGAAAACCTGGTCCCGGTTAGAAAGAAAAATGGGGAAATAAGACTATGTGTTGACTTTAGGAATCTAAATAAGTCCTCCCTCAAAGACAATTATCCCCTACCCAAAATGGATCGCATTTTAGAAAACGTAGTGGGGGAAAATAGGATGTCGATGATTGACGGGTTTTTCGGTTACAATCAAATTGCCGTCAACGAAGACGATAAAGAAAAAATAGCCTTCACCACCCCTTGGGGTACATTTATGTATGACAAGATGCCTTTTAGTTTAATGAATGCAGGTGCTACTTTCCAACGTGCTATGGATATAGCTTTCATTGGCGAAAGAGACAAATTTGTGGTTATATATCTTGATGATCTAACCATTTTTTCTAAATCAGATGAAGATCATTTGATACATCTCGAGCGGACGTTAGAGAAATGTCGCAGTTTGGTTTGTCTTTAAACCCCAAAAAGTCTCACTTTGCTATGCAAGAAGCTAAACTCTTGGGCCATATTGTGTCTCGAGATGGAATTAAAATTGATCCTAAAAGAGTTTAAGCTATAGACACAATAAATATCCCTAGGAATGTAAAAGAAATTCAGTCATTCTTAGGAAAAATAAATTTTTTGAGGAGATTTATCCAAAACTTTGTTGAAATCATGAAGTTGATCACAGATATGCTTAAGAAAAACAACGAAGTGAAATGGACAGCAAAAACCAAAGCATCATTTGCACGCATCAAGAAGGTTATAAGCGAGGCACTCGTACTAGCAAGTCTTGATTACCTAAAGGATTTTCTTATTTTCTCATTCGCCTCTGAACACACACTTGCCATGGTACTCCTCCAGAAAAATGAAGAAGGTTTCGAGTAACCGATAGCCTTTTTTAGCAAAAGTCTTAGAGACGCTGAACTCAAATATGATATAATGGAAAAACAAGCATATGCTATGGTGAAGGCGTTAAAGGCTTTCAGAACCTACGTGTTGCATTCCAAGGTAATTGCGTACATACCGACCAGCTCTGTAAAATACATTTTGGTTCAGTCCGACAGTGATGGCAAAAGAGGATGGTGGCTTGCCAAAATTCAAGAATTCGACCTAGAGATAAAACCAATGAGACTAGTAAAGGGACAGGGTTTGGCTAAACTATTAGTTGAATCAAATCTCAGAGCTCTCAGAATAAATGGCCTATAGGGAAGTGAAGAGTGTGTGGACATGAATGAACTCGATGAACAAATAACTGAAGTTAGAATCGAAGAGAAGTTTTCTTCATCAGATTGGTACAAAGACATAGTGTCCTATCTGTTGACCTTGAAGTGCCTGAGTAACTTACCCCCATCTAAATCTAAAACGTTGAAGCTGCATGCGGTCAAGTACCGTATATCCGAAAGACAATTGTACTGGAAGGACCCACTTGGCTTCCTGTTGGTTTGGTTAGTTGAATTAGAAACAGAGAAGGTCATAAGCCAATTTCACGAAGGAGTGTGTGGAGGACATCACGCCTGGAGGGAAATGGCTTATAAGATCCTGAGGGAAGGATATTATTGGCCCAAACTTTTCTCAGACATCAGTGCCAAGGTTTGAGCCTGCAACCCTTGCCAATTGTTCATAGGCAAGCATAAACTCCCAGCAATGTCGTTGGTTCCAGTCAAAACAGAAGCCCCTTTTCAGCAATGGGGATTAGATTTCATAGGCAAAATTAATCCTCATTCTAGCGCTCAACATAAATGGATCCTGACTGCTACAGATTACTTCACCAAATGGGTGGAGACTATTCCGACTAGAAGGGCTACGGATTTTGTGGTAATATATTTCTTAGAAGAGAACATTTTGTCTAGATTTGACTGCCCCCGAAAGATAGTCACAAATAACGCCCAGGCCTTTAAATCTATGGCTATGGTCAGTTTTTGCCAAAAGTACAATATCGTGCTTGGTCATTCCATGACACATTACCCCCAAGGAAATGGGTTGGCCGAGTCTTCAAACAAAATCCTAATCAATATAATTAATAAAGTGTTGAGCGAAAACAAGAAATCTTGGCATGTGCATTTGAAATATGCTTTGTGGGCAAATCGGATAGGCACGAAAAAGTCTATCGACACGTCTCCTTTCCAAATGGTGTACGGGACTGACGTAGTATTACCTATAAATCTAGTGATTCCCGTAATGAAACTTTGGCAAGATGAGAAAGAAGAACCAAATCATGTCACAAGAAGAATAAATCAGCTAATTGAAGTCCAACAGCACAGGGTTGAAGTGGACAAAAGGTTGCAGAAATACCAGGATGACATGAAAGCGCTATTTGATCGTAAGACCAAAGACAGAGATTTTCTCCCCGGAGATTTGGTTTTAAAATGGAATGCTAGGAAGGAAAACTTGACAAAACATGGTAAATTTGATCACATCTGGTACGGATCATTCAAGGTTGCAGCTCCTGAAGGAAAAAAAAAATCTGTTAGAGAATTTGGACTGAAAAATCCTCAACGCCCCTGTCAACGGGCGTTATTTAAAACACTATATGAGATAATTGGTTTTCAAAATTCCCACTGTATATATCGGTTTGTGTTTTCTTTTTTATTTCATAATTTTCTTTGGTAAGTCTACTTTCGTAAAAAATAAAATAAGTCAATGTTTTACTAGAAGTAGGAACACGAAATTTTCAATGCATTTCAATTATTTTAAAGCCCTGATACTCTTCATATTGTTCCCTTACAGGATTCTGGTTTGTAGCCCAAACAAGCTAAAGGAGCAAACAGACGGCCATATATCGGAAGATAAATTCGCCAAAAATAGGTGATAGAATTTTTTTTCCCTTATTTCAAAAGAGAACGAAAATGGTAAGGCAAAGGTGCAAATTCCAGAGTAGTCTATTTTTTCAAATGAAAGTCTCCAAAGTGCGGTGATGGTCTTATAATATCTAATATGTCACTAAAAGAGAAATTTCTTACTCTGAGTCTTAAGAGCTTCACCTAGATAAAGATAAGAGGTAATTAAAATGAGCAGAGAGAGTAAAGCGTCTCCAAGAAAGGGTTCCAATATTAGTTGGATTTAATCCATGACCCCTGTTTTTCGATTTCCAGCTCTTTCTCCGTCACCCCTTTCTACCCTCGGTTTTGCCTTCTTAAAAAACTAAGCATCTTTCCGGCTTTCCCACAAAGGAGGAAGAGATTACGTCTTAGTTTTGGAAGCTGGAAAACAGATCTTAAAAGGTAAGCCAATCCTCTTAACTCCTCACTCTCCGACTAAACAAAGTTATGCTTAGGCTGATCCTGACTTTCCTAGGTTTCTTAACAGTTTTCTAAGGATTAAGGTTTGCTCGAAGGAAGGCCCGTGGAAGTAATATTTCCCATTTTCCCTGTGGGCTAAGGTGTTGTGAAAGTTAACAGAAGGTTGGTCCAGGGTAATCAAAGCAAGTTGACAGACCTCTATTGCAAATTTTACACAGATATCATCCCTGGTACAACTGATTGCCCCCACTTCATGTTCAAAAAGTAAAATATAAGATAGATGGTGAAAGGAAATTCATAAATGATTTCCCCCATCTAGTCCAAGAAGACGATGAAAGGAAATTCATAAATGATTTCCCTCATCTCAGCATTTAAATGCATAATATGATTCGAAGTGGTGAAAGGAAATTCAGTAAAAAGGGATAGATAACTTCACCGGGGTACTGAATAGGCTCACTGGTAGTGAAGCAATATCTGAGGTATCTGTAAGGTTGTCATACGTAATTTTCACTCTACTCTGGTTACCAGCCTTTTCGAAACCGGATATGTATCCCAAGTTCCGATAGGGCTCCCCAATTTAAAGCATGAAATTTACTTCGTTTGATGCAAGCCAAAAGCCACAAGATCTATTGAATTTCCTAGGATTGTTTTGATCATCTAAAAGCAGACCTAAATTCAGTAGCGAGAAGGAGAAGATCATGAATGGGACTGCAGTTGAATTTACAATGTTGGGAGTTTTGAAAAGCTTTTCAGAAGTAAAGATGAAATCTCTTTTTCTTTTGCAGGTTCCGCAGAAAGAATCCTTTGACCCCATTTACCCAATAAAGTCACTGAGTCTACTCGTTCTCCTCGTCCCACAAGGAGATGAGGTCCCCAATTGGAGCCTATGTTGAAACTTTTTTAAAAGTTTTTATCTCTAAGACTAAAACTTTCCTTTTTCGGGTTTCGGCTTTTCATAAAGCATAACCCTCACTATCATTTCCAAAATCCCGGTACCGAAATCCCAACAAGCCTTATTCTTTCAATAATCAACGGCTAAAAAAAACAAAAAACAAATGTCTTTAAATTTTGACGTGTGTTCTTTAAGAATCACGATAAACTTAAAACCTAAAGGAGTTAAGACTAAATTTTAAAATATTTTCGGGATTCGGGGTTTACTAAGAACATATGCTTTAATACATATCTAATCGTGGAATCCCAATCCCCGATTTCCCGGAAAATGGAAGTTAGTAATTATTAAAGATTAAGTTAATCTTATCGCATTTTCGGGATTCGAGTTTCAACAATAACATACCTCTTGTCAACGTGATCCCCGAAACCTTGAAACGAGAAGTCGTGAAAGAATGGAAGTTAGTTTTTAATCATGATTAAGTAATTTACTAATACGATAGTTAAGGTCTCAACCTAATCCTATCGTGATTTCACAATTTCAGAAATCGGGGTTTAGCCATGACATACCTCATGTATCCTCGATCCCCGAAACCCCGAAACGCAAAGTCGCGAACCATAATCTGTGTTTAGAATGAATTAACTATGTTTTGGAAGCATGATTAATGATAATCAAACTTCTTAGGTTTGTTCGTGTTTCGGTTTCCATTGAATGAAATCTTCTGATTTTTGAATTCAAAAGTGTCGAAATACGGTCATATTAATAAACGAATAACTGATAAACGTTGTGACACTGATGCATATCTCAGAAATATTTTTGCATTAAATGTAATTAATTACAGGTCAACTCTGTCAGTGTTTTCGTCATAAAATGAGTCTAAGGTGAATTAAAGGTCTATGTTCCAAAATCTATGCTTGTTTTGTCTTTCAAAGCTAATTCTCTTTCGGCCAAGCTCACATGTTTCTTTTCTGTGACAGGTTTTCCATCTAACATAAAGCTATGGTGCCAAAGAAAGCACCGAAGAAGATTGAAGATACAGAGGAGATGCGTAACCTAGAAGGAGATATCATATCCGACACTACGCCACACACCATCGAATCAATTAAATCCTGGAGAGGAATCTATGAACTTCTCAATACGAAATCATAAATTCTCCTGTTGATTCTGAGAATCACCTTTGGGATATAGCATAATCGGAGCTTCATAAGATCGCAGCATGCCCTCGTCTTGTGGCATACAACGACATGATCAATTGGGCCTTGGAGAAGGTTGATATCCCGACAAGAAGCATTTTAAATGATCATGCAGTCATTGTCGGCTCATTTAGGCCAGAGCATATACAAGTAATGTACAAAATCTCACCAAATCCTAAGTACATCTATAATGTCGAATTTACAGCTGAGTTTCAAAGGAAAGAATGTATTGAGGCCGACCAAACATATCATGATTTTATTAAAGGATGGTCGAGATGTCCATCAAAATTTAGGGCCGATACCCATGGAATTCATGCCACAACATATTTGAACGAGTGCATGGTCTATGAAGCCATGATGTTGTGTAGACTCTTCGGGAAAAAGAATCCCTGCCATTTCCCTGTAGAATGGGTGCCCCTCTTAGAAGAAGCGTCAGAAGGATACACTTTTAACTGGAGCGAGATTTTGTCTGATAACCTTGCCCAAGAGGTTTCAAATTACAGAGTTGCAAGATCTAAAGGTCAACCAGCGGCCTTTTACATGCCAGCGTACATCATGGACGCAATCTTCTTTGTGACTCCATTTCCCCTATTGAATTGGAGTTGAAACATAACTTGCCCCGAACCCATTCACGAGTATCACTCTGTGCTATGGGAAGAAAATGCTAAAAATGTGTTTTACGAAATTTGTCATTTCATAGTAATTCCAATGCATAAAATGTTTTATAGTTGTGAACCCCCTCGCATTTCTGAGATAGTCTCAGAAAATATCAAATCGATATCTGACTGGTTCATTGATGAAAACTTCTCTTACATTAGGGTGTATGGGTGCTCAATCCCCCCTCATGCTCTTCCAAAATTCCTCTCAGACAGACTGGTGTGTAGAGAGGTAGTGCACCAAATAGTAAAAGGCGGCATTAGAATAGAGCTAAAGGCAGCTCAAAAGAATTCTTGGCCAATATTCCCTGTATATGTCGGGAAATTTTCATTGCAAAACCTAGGCCATTCTAAAGTGGAAGCCAAAGCACTAGAAGAAGTTAAACTGGTGGATATCGAACATAAAAAACATGACCCTTATCAACTAGTAAATAGACATTTGATACATTGCAATACGAAATCTTATGAACACGAAGAGTATGTTTATGATGATATATTCAAAGAGGTTAAAACTTGAAGAGGGGGAATTCGCCACAGAAATGGGAGCCTTTGCATCAGCAAAATTACACTCTATGGGTAATTTGAGAACTATGTTGTAGTCGAAAGATTAGATGATAGCTCAGCTACAAAATCAATTAAAGGAGACTGAAAGAAGTAGCAGTCGGGAAATAAACAAGGGTTTAGAATGAGCCAGATTCAATGACATTCAAGAGATTCAAAAACTGAAAGCAAGCTTAAATGAAGCAAACCTGAAGATATAGGCCATTCAAGCATAGGTCCTACAGCAAGAAGAAATGAATAGACAATTACAAAATAAGATTAATTCCATTCAGAATCAAGTGGTAGAGCTTGAAATCTTCTGAGCCCAGGTGTTGGAAATACATACAAAGATAGAAAAAGAGCAACAGGGAGTGTTCTTTAAGATGGAATTTATTCAAAATTACTTTCAGGAAGCGAGTAAATCCTTGGAGAGTATTTTCTTGAAAGAGAGAGAAGTGAAACCAACCAGAACAACTTTTCAAAAAGCAGTGTCTCTTTCAACAAATGAGAGGGTCACAGAGACTCAAAAGCTATCCATTTCTGAGCATATTAAAGGTGATATAATACTCAAGGTATGGGAGGCAAACCTCGCAGAAAACAAGAAGATAACCAGAAAGGTTAATGACGATTGTCAAGGAATTTTCAACCTTTTAGATAAAGCTTCTTTGAACATTGGAAGAAACAACTGTCCATGGTTGTTAGGAGAAATTAACATTGGTAAGCATCAGCTAAGATTCAAGGAGGATCTGGAAGAAATTCAGGTAGAGATCCCACAAATAAAGGTAATCAATGTCACTCAAATTGACAAATGGATAGTGATGTCGAACTTAAAGTTACAAACTATTAAGTTCACAAGAAAGATAATCGAAGACTGTCTGCCTGAACTACAGAGAAAGTTATTCATATTTCAGGTGAAAGATATTCCAGAAGCTCCTAGAGTTTTGGTGCAGTTTCTGGGAAAATGTATTCACTATCTTAAAACAGAAGAAGGAAGTTCATCAACACAGACATGAAATACTGTTTTGGATATTTTCATCATTGAAATAATAAAGCAGTTAAAATAGAAATTTAAATGATTCAACATTGCTCATTCATGTAACTGTTAGTGTTCAAAAGTTAGTTAATCACCAACGGGAAAAAGGTTTGGTGATCATGTATAAATATAATTTCACAAGATTGAGTAGAGGCTTTTTGTTTTTGGGGAGCCAATTGTATTAGAAGTTTTCCGATTTACAGTGATATAGATAATGCAGAAGAGATTATGAATTATGTCAACTTGAAGCTATGTGTTCCTTTACTCTATTTTAAATATCTTTCTTTCCATGTCTTTCTAATGAATGATCAGCTATAGTTTAACTAAAAATTCTATTATAGTTTGAATTTATTCGATTATCTAATCATTTACAGTTTTTCCTCTGTGACTGCTATCAGCAGTTTCAAGACCTATAGGTCATTTGGATGGTTATATTTAATATTTCATTAGAAATCTCGTTTTTCTCTCCTTCTTCTGATATAATATGATATTCTTTCATGATTAAACCCTCAAATTTTTCGACAGCGTTACCTCTGTTATTATTTTACTATTCTCAAATTGTTTCAAGTACAGGAAACAACCTCTATTGTTATTGTGTTATTATTTTGAGTCCCAAAACTCCTTTTCTGTTTCATCCCTCAAAACTGAAGCAAAAAATCTTTAAACATTTTATAATTCAATAAAATTTTACTCTCATGAATGTCCCAAATAATAGACAGTCTAACATAGAACCTAGCCTTCAAGATCAAACTAGCATTTCTTTGAACTTATTTAATACTATCCTGCAAACAACAACTACCTGGGTCGAATTAGAATGCTCGTGGGCAGTTATCGAGAGAGACATCAGCATCCAAGAGCAATGGGAAGCTAGACAGAGGCAGTTGAGAAACCAACTCTGATTTACCCTTCACAATTGATTCTTACCCCTTAGTTCTCTTTATTTTTACGGATGCCTTGACGGTATACTTTAGAGCCTTAAAGTATAAACTCATGAACAACATCTTTTTGGCACCGTTGCTGGGGATCGAAGAAACGAAACTTTTTCCCTAGGAAGAACGACATTGACACTTTCTTTCTTTGATAGTGAACAAAGATAGAAAAACCTTCTAAGGCTACCTTCATTTTTCACTTGGCGACTCCACAATAAGTAAACTGGCTTTTAGCCGAAAGAACACCAGAAAGAACCCGGATGACAAGTAGACCTCACCAAACTCTGATACGGAAAAGATTTTAAAATAACGAAGATCCCTTAAACAAATCATTTCACCCATACGTACTATTTGTCAGCCTGATTTTATGCAGTTGAATGTTAAGGAAACACTTGAGAGATCTGTATCGCTTCCCCTTTCAAACAATACGTTCTCTTTTCTGGAAGTATATACCCCAAAATTTCGCAAGCCTTCTCCTCATACACTCCAATCTTCAGCCTCAAATCCATCAATGGTTGCACACGGAGGCGCAGGAGCTGGGGGCAGTGCCCCAGGAGGACCAGCAGGCGGCCAAGCACCACTTCCTGGAATCTTCGCTAAGGTAACTGCCAGATATCCCCCCCTTTTCCTCCCAGTTCCCCTACATGACCTTCCTGAAAATTATATGAAAAGCCTTCCCAAATTTACAGGGGAAGGAGATTTAACCGCTCAAGAACACATAAATTTCTTTGACCAATTTGCCAACATCCTTGGAATCAAAGATGAAGATGTCTATTCTAGACTCCTCGTTCAGACCTTCAAAGGACAGGTGAGGACATGGTTCCAAGCCTTAGCAGCAGGATCTCTAAGATCTTATGAAGAACTTGAAAATGCTTTTATCAGACAATGGGGGGAAAGGAGAGACCACCTCTATTACCTAACTAAATTTGGAGCCCTTAGAAAGAAAAACTCAGAATCAATTCTTGAGTTCACGCAAAGGTTTAACAAGTTGTATAATAAAATCCCATTCGAGGTCAAACCTTCTCAACCTGCAGCTAAGGTGACTTTCGCTGGAGCCTTTGATCTTGATTTCACTCTATTATTGAGAGAAAGGAGATCAGCAGATCTCACGAAAATGCAAGATGATGCCCTAGAAATCGAATCAAACATGATGGCATCAGGGAAATTAAAAGAAAAAATAGAAATTGGAAACAAAGAAAATAGGAAATTCAAAGAACAAGGTGGATACTCAGGATCGGGGAAATCCTCGGCAGATAAAATAGATGAGATGGATAAGGTAATTAGAGAACTGTCAAATAAGATCTCAAAAATGGAATTAGATAAATCAAAAAGGGATAATTTTCCTAGGAAGGATTTTAGAAGGAATCTTGATCCTCAGGCCCCACAGAAAACAATTAAGAATGAGGATCAAAAAATCCCAACCCCCTTCAAAAGTGAAAACTTCATTGGAGAAGAAGACCTAGAAGATTTTGAAGAGTTAGATGAGGATATAAATAATCTTGGCAACGATAGTAAATCACCCTATCTATCAAGACAAGATTACAAAAAATACTTAAATAAAGAAATTAGAACGGAAGACGATGTTATCAATGGTACTTCTGAAGATTTGACCTATCAGGGTATCGCAGATGATATTATAGCTGAATTACAAGAGAAATGCAATTTAAGACCTAGGAACAAGAGTCTTCCAACCGCCCCAACAAAAAAGATATTTCCTAGAGGCGAAACTGATGAAGCGGATCCAAAGGTTGTTGAGAAACAAACTGAAAAAACCCACACCGCTGACACACAACCTGTCAATTCAAAGTCAGTAGGAACACCCATCGTGAAAACACAGGTCCCTATGAGTGAAACCAAATCCGCACCACAAAGAAAAGATGAAAAGAAAGGAGTGGAGGCCTCAAACATAGAGAGCGACAAGGCTCTGGGAAATTTTAGTCTGGAAAATGAAATAAACAAAATCAAAATCCCTATCCCACTTGTTGAATTGGCTAAAAATCCCATATACAGAAAAAAAATTGCCAAGATGATTAGCTTTTCTGAAGACGAAAGCCAAGTCGATGTCATCAACTTAGAAGATGACAAGCTGAACATAGTTTTTGGTCTACATTTTGAGCGTGCGAGAGACACTGTTGCCCCCTTCTATATCACGTTAACCTTGTTCGACCACCTACTCCATAACTGCATTCTAGATTCTAGAGCATCCCACAATGTGATGCCTAAAGCCATTATGGATAAATTAGGTCTCCAAATCACTAGGCCTTATGGGGATTTGTATTCATTTGATTCAAGAAAATTCAAATGCATAGGCATGATTAAAGACTTGGTGGTAAATCTGGCACAAATACCCACAAAAAGAATTCTTATGAACGTAGTAGTCGTTGATATCCCTCTGAAATATGGTATGTTGTTATCTAGGTCATGGGGTGTCAAGCTTGGAGGATCTCTCCAACTTGACATGACATACGCTACGATTCCAGTTTTTGGAGGACGGTACACACATCTATACAGATAAACTAGGTTTGCATTCACGGTAGGTGATCCACATAACCCAAATAACCACCCTGTATATATAGTTGATCAAGATTTAGGTAACTGTATATTATCTATTGATGATGATATTGAGGTAGGTTTAGACGAAAGTTGTACAGAAGAAAAAACAGAAAAAGAAAAAATAAAAAATGTATATAGCACTGGTGTATGGAAGATGTTTTTTTATGGCACTTCATCTTACTTGGGAGCTGGAGCAGGGGCACTCCTTGTGGTTCTTGATGATCAATTTGTAATCCCCTTTTCCTATAGGCTATAATGGAATGTGGACTGCACAAATAATGTATGTGAATATGAAGCCTTAGTATTAGGGTTAGAATCTACTAGGAGAATGAAAATAAAAAACCTCGAAGTCTTTGGTGACATAGAGTTAATCATAAAACAGGTAAACCGACAGTACCAGGCCAAACATCCTAGGTTGAGGTCCTACAGGAATTGCGTCTGGGATCTGATCGAAAATTTCTTCTCCTCTTTGAAGGTTCATTTCGTTCCAAGGACTGAAAATCAACAGGCTTATGCGTTAGCCAAAGCAGCCTCAACATTCACACCTCCCACCGCTTTTAAACTGAAATACCATATACAAATGAGACACCGACCTTCTATACCAAATAATGTACAGAATTGGCAAGTTTTTGAGGATGATGAACAACTTCGTAAATTTTTAGAATCAATAGATGAGTTTTTCGAAACGCATACTGATCAAGAAAACCAAAATGATCCTATTTGGATCATGCAGGAAGGGGAGGATCCTCAAGAGTTCCACGGTAAAATCGTGAATCACAAAATGCTAGTCTTTAAAAATAACCAGATCCCCAAGGGCCTGATTCCCTTGGAAAGATTATTCAATCAAGGTGATATCCCTTTAAGATCCACTCTACAGCCTCAACTTAAAGAGGTTGAGGATTGTGACATAGGTATTAAAGAAAATCCCCGGTTGGTGAAACTATCCAAATATCTGTCCCCATAAACCAAAAGTAAATACTCGGAGTTGCTTAGAAAGTACAAGGACGTTTTCACTTGGTCATATGAAGAGCTCAAAACCTATGACCCCATTGTGATTGAACATAAGATACCCCTGAAGCCTGGTTTCAAACCCTTTAGACAAAAACTTAGACAAATCAATCCTATTTTATTGCCTGTGATCGAAAGGGAAGTCAAAAAGCTCCTGGTTGCAAAAATAATCATACCACTAAGATACTCTGATTGGATAGCAAACTTGGTCTCGGTTAGAAAGAAAAATGGGGAAATAAGACTATGCGTTGACTTTAGGAATCTAAATAAGTCCTCCCTCAAATACAATTATCCCCTACCCAAAATGGATCGCATTTTAGAAAAAGTGGTGGGGGAAAATAGGATGTCGATGATCGACGGGTTTGCCAATTACAATCAAATTGCCGTCAATGAAGATGATAAATAAAAAACAGCCTTCACCACCCCTTGGGGTACATTTATGTATGACAAGATGCCTTTTGGTTTAATGAATGCAGGTGCTACTTTCCAACGTGCTATGGATATCGCTTTCATTGGCAAAAGAGACAAATTTGTGGTTATATATCTTGATGATCTAACCGTTTTTTCTAAATCGGATGAAGATCATCTAATACATCTCAAGCAGATGTTTGAGAAATGCAGCAAGTTTGGTTTGTCTTTAAACCCCAAAAAGTCTCACTTTTCTATCCAAGAAGGTAAACTATTGAGCCATATTGTGTCTCGAGATGGAATTAAAATTGATCCTAAAAGAGTTGAAGCTATAGACACAATAAATATCCCTAGGAATGTAAAAGAAATTCATTCATTCTTAGGAAAAATAATTTTTTTGAGGAGATTTATCCCAAACTTTGTTGAAATCGTGAAGTTGATCACAGATATGCTTAAGAAAAACAGTGAAGTTAAATGGACAACAGAAGTCAAAGCATCGTTTGCACGCATCAAGAAGTTTATAAGCGAGGCACCCATACTAGCAAGTCTTGATTACCTAAAGGATTTTCTTATTTTCTCATTCGCCTCCGAACACACACTTGTCGCGGTACTCCTCCAGAAAAATGAAGAAGGTTTCAAGCAACCAATAGCATTTTTTAGAAAAAGTCTTAGAGACACTGAAATCAAATATGATATAATGGAAAAACAAGCATATGCTATGGTGAAGGAATTAAAGGCTTTTAGAACCTACGTGTTGCATTCCAAGGTAATTGCATACGTACCCACCAGCTCTGTAAAAGACATTTTGGTTCAGTCCGACAGTGATGGCAAAAGAGGACGATGGCTTGCCAAAATTCAAGAATTCGACCTAGAGATAAAACCAACAAGACTATTAAAGGGACAGGGTTTGGCTAAACTCTTAGTTGAATCAAATCTCATAGCTCTCGGAATAAATGGCCTACAGGGAAGTGAAGAGTGTGTGGACATGAATGAGCTCGAAGAACAAATAACTAAAGTCAGAATCGAAGAGAAGTTTGCTTCATCAGATTGGTACAAAGACATAGTGTCCTATCTGTTGACCTTGAAGTGCCCGAGTAACTTACCCCCATCTAAATCCAGAATGTTGAAGTTGCATGCGGTCAAGTACTGTATATCCAAAAGACAATTGTATTGGAAGGACCCACTTGGCTTCTTGTTGGTTTGTTTGGTTGAATCAAAAACAGAGAAGGTCATAAGCCAATTTAACGAAGGAGTGTGTGGAGGACATCATGCTTGAAGGGAAACGGCTTATAAGATCCTGAGGGCAGGATATTATTGTCCCAAACTTTTCTCAGACATCAGTGCCAAGGTCCGAGCCTGCAACCCTTGCCAATTGTTCACAGGCAAGCATAAACTCCCAGCGATGCCATTGGTTCCGGTCAAAACGGAAGCCCCTTTTCAGCAATGGGGATTAGATTTCATAGGCGAAATTAATCCTCATTCTAGCACTCAACATAAATGGATCCTGACTGCTACAAATTACTTCACCAAATGGGTGGAGGCTATTCCGACTAGAAGGGCTACGAATTCGTAGGTAATATATTTCTTAGAAGAGAACATTTTGTCTAGATTTGGCTGCCCCCGAAAGATAATCACAGATAACGCCCAGGCCTTTAAATCTATGGCTATGGTCAGTTTTTTCCAAAAGTACAATATCGTGCTTGGTCATTCCATGACATATTACCCCCAGGGAAATGGGTTGGCTGAGTCTTCAAACAAAATCCTAATCAATATAATTAAGAAAGTGTTGAGCGAAAATAAGAAATCTTGGCATGTGCATTTGAAATACGCTTTGTGGGCAAATCGGATGGGCACAAAAAAGTCTATCGACACGTCTCCTTTCCAAATGGTGTACGGGACTGACGTAGTATTACCTATAAATCTAGCGCTTCCCGTAATGAAACTTTGGCAAGATGAGAAAGAAGAACCGAATCATGTCACAAGAATAATAAATCAGCTAATTGAAGTCCAACAACACGGGGTTGAAGTGGACGAAAGGTTGCAGAAATACCAGGACGACATGAAAGCATTATTCGATCGTAAGGCCAAAGACAGAGTTTTTCTCCTCGGAAGATTTGGTTTTAAAATGGGATGCTAGGAAGGAAAACTCGACAAAACATGGTAAATTCGATCACATCTGGTACAGACCGTTCAAGGTTATAGCTCCTAAAGCAAAAAATTCGTTTCTGTTGGATAATTTGGATGACAAAATCCTCAATGCCCCTGTAAACGAGTGTTATTTAAAACACTATATGAGATAATTGGTTTTCAAAATTCCCACTGTATATACCGGTTTGTGTTTTCTTTTTTATTTCATAATTTTATTTGGTAAGTCTACTTTCATCAAAAATAAAATAAGTCAATGTTTTTCTAGAAGTAGGAACACAAAATTTTCAATGCATTTCAATTATTTTAAAGCCCTGATACTCTTCATATTGTTCCCTTACAGGATCTCGATTTGCAGCCCAAACAAGCTAAAGGAGAAAACAAACAGCCATATATCGGAAGATAAATTCACCAAAAATAGGTGATAGAAAAGTTTTTCCGTTATTTCAAAAGAGAACGAAAATGGTAAGGCAAAGGTGCAAATTCCAGAGTAGTCTATTTTTTCAAATGAAAGTCTCCAAAGTGCGGTGATGGTCTTATAATATCTAATATGTCACTAAAAGAGCGAGTTCTTACTCTGAGTCTTAAGAGCTTCACCTAGATAAAGATAAGAGGTAATTAAAATGAGCAGAGAGAGTAAAGCGTCTCTAAGAAAGGGTTCCAAGAGTTGGATTTAATCCATGATCCCTATTTTTCAATTTCCAGCTCTTTCTCCATCGCCCCTTTCTACCCTCGGTTTTTCCTTCTTAAAAAACCAAGCATCTTTCCGAGTTTCCCACAGAGGAGGAAGATATTACGTCTTAGTTTTGGAAGTTGGAAAATAGATCTTAAAAGGTAAGCCAATCCTCATAACTCCTCACTCTCCAACTAAACAAAGTTATGCTTAGGCTGATCCTGACTTTCCTAGGTTTCTTAACCGTTTTCTAAGGATTGAGGCTTGCTCGAAGGAAGGCCCCTGGAAGTAATCTTTCCTATTTTCCCTGTGGGCTAAGGTGTTGTGAAAGTTAAGAGAAGGTTGGTCCAAGGTAATCAAAGCAAGTTGACAGACCTCTATTGCAAATTTTACACAGATATCATCCCTGGTACAACTGATTGCCCCCACTTCGTGTTCAAAAAGTAAAATATAAGACAGATGGTGAAAGGAAATTCATAAATGATTTCCCCCATCTAGTCCAAGAAGACGATGAAAGGAAATTCATAAATGATTGCCCTCGTCTCAGCAATTAAATGCATAATATGATTCAAAGTGGTGAAAGGAAATTCAGTAAAAAGGGACAGATAACTTCACCGAAGTACTGAACAGGCTCGCTGGCAGTGAAGCAATATCTGAGGTATCTGTAAGGCTATCATACGTAATTTTCACTCTACTCTAGTTACCAGCCTTTTCGAAACCGGATCTGTATCCCAAGTTCAGACAGGGCTCCCCAATTTAAAGCATGAAATTTACTTAGTTTGATGCAAGCCAAAAGCCACAAGATCTGTTGAATTTCCTAGGATTTTTTTGATCATCTAAAAGCAGACCTAAATTCAGTAGCGGGAAGGAGAAGATCATGAATGGGACTGCAGTTGAATTTACAACGTTGGGAGTTTTGAAAATCTTTTCAGAAGTAAAGATGAAATCTCTTTTTCCTCTGCAGGTTCCGCAGAAAGAAGCCTTTGACCCCATTTACCCAATAAAGGCACTGAGTCTACTCATTCTCCTTGTCCCACAAGGAGACGAGGTCCCCAATTGGAGCCTATGTTGAAACTTTTTTAGAAGTTTTTATCTCTAAGACTAAAACTTTCCTTTTTCGGGTTTCATCTTTACATAAAGCATAACCCTCACTATCATTTCCAAAAGCCCGGTACTGAAATCCCAACAATCCTTATTCTTTAAATAATCATTGGCTAAAAAAAAACAAAAACAAAGTGTCTTTAAATTTTGACGCGTGTTCTTTAAGAATCATGATAAACTTAAAACATAAAGGAGTTAAGACTAACTTTTAAAAGATTTTCGGGATTCGGGGTTTACTAAGAACATATGCTTTAATACATATCTAATCGCGGAATCCCGATCCTCGATTTCCTGAAAAATGAAAGTTAGTAATTATTAAAGATTAAGTTAATCTTATCTCATTTTCGGGATTCGGGTTTCAAAGATAACATACCTCTTGTCAACGTGATCCCCGAAACCCCGAAACGCGAAGTCGCGAAAGAATGGAAGTTAGTTTTTAATCCTGATTAATTAATTTACTAATACGATAGTTAAGGCCTAAAGCTAATCCTATCGTGATTTCGCAATTTCGGAAATCAGGGTTTAGCGATGACATACCTCATGTATCCATGATCCCCAAAACCTCGAAAGGCGAAGTTGTGAACCATAACCTTTGTTTAGACTGAATTAACTCTGTTTTGGAAGCATGATTAATTATAATCAAACTTCTTAGGTTTGTTCGTGTTTCAGTTTCTGTTGAATGAAATCTTCCGATTTTTTAATTCAAAAGCGTCAAAATACAGTCATATTAATAAACGAATAACTAATAAATGTTGCGACACTGATGCGTATCTCAGAAATATTTTTGCATTAAATGTAATTAATTACAGGTCAGCTGCGTCAGTGTTTTCATCATAAAACGAGTCTAAGGTGGATTAAAGGTCTATGTTCCAAAATCTATGGTTGTTCTGTCTTTCAAAGCTAATTCGCATTCGGCCAAGCTCATACACCTCTTTTCTTTGACAGGTTTTCCATCTAACATAAAGCTATGGCGCCAAAGAAAGCATCGAAGAAGAGTGAAGATACAGAGGAGATGCGTAACCCAGAAGGAGATATCATATTCGACACTATGCCACATGCCATTGACTCAATTAAATCCTAGAGAGGAATCTATGAACTCCTGGATTACGAAATCATAAATTCTCCTGTTGATTATGAGAATCACCTTCGGGATATAGCAGAATCGGAGCTTCATAAGATCGCAGCATGCCCTCGGCTCATGGAATACAACGACATGATCAATTGGGCCTTGGAGAAGGTTGATATCCCGACAAGAAGCATTTTAAACGATCAAGCGGTCGTTGTCAGCTCATTCAGGCCAGAGCATATACAAGTAATGTACAAACTCTCACCAAATCCTAAGTACATCTATAATGCCAAATTTACAATTGAGTTTCAAAGGAAAGAATGTATTGAGGCCGACCAAACATATCCTGATTTTATTAAAGGATGGTCGAGATGTCCATCGAAATTTAGGGCCGATACCAATGGAATTTATGCCACAGCATCTTTGAATGAGTACATGGTCTATGTAGCCATGATGCTGTGTAGACTCTTCGAGAAAAAGAATCCCTTCCATTTCCCTCCAGAATGGGTGCCCCTCTTAGAAGAAGCATCAGAAGGATACCCTTTTAATTGGAGCAAGATTTTGTCTGATAACCTAGCCCAAGAGGTTTTAAATTATAGAGTTGCAAGATCTAAAGGTCAGCCAGCAGCCTTTTACATGTTGACGTACATCATGGATGCAATCTTCTTTGTGACTCCATTTCCCCTGATTAATTGGAGTTGGAACATAACTTGCCCCAAACCCATTCACGAGTATCACTCTGTGCTATGGGAAGAAAATGCTAAGAATGCATTTTACGAAATTTTTCATTTCATAGTAATTCCCATGCATAAAATGTTTTATGGCTGTGAACCCCCTCGCATTTCTGAGACAGTCTCGGAAAATCTCAAAGCGATAGCCGACTGGTTCATTGATGAAAATTTCTCTTACATTAGGGTGTACGGGTGCTCAATCCCCCCTCATGCTCTTCCAAAATTCCTCCTGGATAGACTGGTGTGTAGAGAGGTAGCGCACCAAATAGTAAAAGGCGGTATTGGAATAGAGCTAAAGGCAGCTCAAAACAAGTCTTGGCCAATCTTCCCTGTATATGTCGGGAAATTTTCATTGCAAAACCTAGGTCATTCTAAAGTGGAAGCCGAAGCACTAGAAGAAGTTAAACTAGTGGATATCGGACATAAAAAAACATGACCCTTATCAACTAGTAAACAGACATTTGATTCACTGCAATATGAAAGCTTATGAACACGAAGAGTCTGTTTATGATGATATATTCAAAGAGGTTAAAACTTGAAGAGGGGGAATTCGCTACAAAAATAGCAGGCACAATGGGAGCCTTTGCATCAGCAAATTTACACTCTATGGGTAATTTGAGAACTATGTTGCAACAGAAAGATCATATGATAGCTCTGCTACAAAATCAATTAAAGGAGACTGAAAGAAGTATCAATCGGGAGATAAACAAGGGTTTAGAATGAGCCAGATTCAATGACATTCAAGAGATTAAAAAATTGAAAGCAAGCTTAAATGAAGCAAACCTGAAGATACAGGGCAGTCAAGCACAGGTCCTATAGCAAGAAGAAATGAATAGACAATTACAAAATAAGATTAATTCCATTCAGAATCAAGTGGTAGAGCTTGAAATCTTCCGAGCCCAGGTGTTGGAAATACATACAAAGATAGAAAAAGAGCAACATGGAGTGTTCTTTATGCTGGAATTTATTCAAAATTACTTTCAGGAAGCAAGTAAATCCTTGGAGAGTATTTTCCTGAAAGAGAGAGAAGCGAAAGCAGCCAGAACAACTTTTCAAAAAGAAGTGGCTCTTTCAACAAAAGAGGGGGTCGGAGAGACTCAAAAGCTATTCGTTTCTGAGCAGATTAAAGGTGATATAATACTCAAGGTATGGGAGGAAAACCTCGCAGAAAACAAGAAAATAACCAGAGAGGTTAATGACGACTGTCAAGGAATTTTTGACCTTTTAGATAAAGCTTATTTGAACATTGGAAGAAACAACTATCCAGGGTTGTTAGTAGAAATTAACATTGGTAAGCATCAGCTAAGATTCAAGGAGGATCTGGAAGAAATTCAGGTAGAGATCCCACAAATAAAGGTAATCAATGTCACTCAAATTGACAAATGGATAGTGATGTCAAACTTAAAGTTACAAACTATTAAGTTCACAAGAAAGATAATCGAAGACTGTCTGCCTGAACTACAAGGAAAGTTATTCATATTTGAGGTGAAAGATATTCCAGAAGCTCCCAGAGTTTTGGTGCAGTTTCTGGGAAAATGTATTCGTTGTCTTAAAACAGAAGAAGGAAATTCATCAACGCAGACATGAAATACTGTTTTGGATATTTTCATCATTGAAATAATAAAGCAGTTAAAATAGAAATGTAAATGGTTCAACATTGCTCATTCATGTAATTGTTAGTCTTCGGAAGTTAGTTAATCACCAACGGGAAAAAGGTTTGGTGATCATGTATAAATATAATTTCACAAGACTGAGAAGAGGCTTTTTGTTTTTGGGGAGCCAATTGTATTAGAAGTTTTCCGATTTACAGTGATATAGATAATGCAGAAGAGATTATGAATTCTGTCAACTTGAAGCTATGTGTTCCTTTACTCTATTTTAAATATCTTTCAATGCCTTTCTTTCCATGTCTTTCTAATGAATGATCAGCTACAGTTTAACTAAAAATTCTATTATAGTTTGAATTTATTCAATTATCTAATCATTTACAGTTTTTCCTCTGTGACTGCTATCAGCAGTTTCAAGACCTGTAGGTCATTTGGATGGTTATATTTAATTTTTCATTAGAAATCTCATTTTTCTCTCCTTCTTCTGATATAATATGAGATTCTTTCATGATTAAAGCCTCATATTTTTCAACAGTGTTACCTCTGTTATTATTTTACTATTCTTAAATTGTTTCAAGTACAGGAAACAACCTCTACTATTATTGTTTTATTATTTTGATTTCCAAAACTCCTTTTCTATTTCATCCCTCAAAACTGAAGCAACAAATCTTTAAGCATTTTATAATTCAATAAAATTTTACCCTCATGACTGTCCCAAATAATAGACATCCTAACATAGAACGTGGCCTTCAAGATCAAACTAGCATTGCTTTGAACTTATTTAATACTATCCTGCAAACAGTGACTACCCGGGTCGAATTAGAATGCTCATGGGCAATTGTCGAGAGAGACATCAGCATCCAAGAGAAATGGGAAGCTAGACAAAGACAGTTGAGAAACCAACTCTAATTTACCTTTCACAATTGATTCTTACCCCTTAGTTCTCTTTATTTTTACGGATGCCTTGACGGTATACTTTAGATCCTTAAAGTATAAACTCAGGAACAACAAAACCCAAAACAAGAGCCTCATATTCTGTCACATTGTTTGTAGTTTCAAATTCAATCTTGTAGGACAAAGATATGATCTCTTGGGTAGGACAAATAAAGACTACCCCAACACCAACACCTTCCTTAGAAGAGACCCCATCAAAAAACATCTTCCAAACAGAGTTATTAGGAGGAGGATCTTCACAAGAGGTGATGGACTGTTTTCTGATTTCAAAAGTTGGTTGAGGAGCATCAGTGAGTTGTAACATACTGGATCCTAAATCAGTATCAAGTGCAAAAATAGGGTGGTTGGTAGGATTTTCTTCATCAATGATGATGTAGGCTAATTGTTCCTCCCTATAAATCCTTCTATGTTCTCCCCCAAACACAAGAATGGTGGCATATGAAAGGTCCATCTGGAAATTTCCCCCTAGTTTTTTGATCCAAGATCTTGACAAGAGCATCCCAAACTTAGGGGGGACATCAACCACCACAATATCCATGACCACACTTTTCATTGGCAATTGGAATAGGATAACAACCAGGTCTTTAACAACCCCAAGACACTTCACCTTCCTTGAATAAAATGAGTATAGGTCATGGTAGGTTTTTTTAATTTCCAACCCAATCTCATCCATGACAGTTTTAGGCATGAGGTTATGAGATGCCCCTAAGTCCANCCTCTACCAAAGGTCCCGGGATAACAACTGGTTTTTCATCTTGAAGGTTGGCTGAATCTTTGTAATTAGAGGAAGGCTCGGACTGCAACATTTTAGAAAGATATCTTTTGAATTCCTCATTCTTAATCAACTCCAAAAAAGGTACAGGGATTTTAATTTTTTTAATCTCACTCTCAAAGATAAAAGAGTATGGAGATTTCATAATCTCCTTAACTTCTGGGGTAGGGATCTTAGCCAATGCCTGGGGGTTTTGTGCATCTTTTTCTTTGTTGCTAGCTGCCACAGCCTTAGTAGAATTTTCTGTTTTAGTGGGTTGATCAGAAGTGTTAGTCTTCCCATCTTTATTTTTTGACCTTAGGTTGTATTTACTTGGATTGCCATTTGTTTTTTCCCCTTTACTCAATTCATTTAAATGACTATCCATGAGAGACTCTTCATATGCATATTGGGTTAAATGAGGATATGAAGAGGTTTCACCAAGACAATGGATTTCAGGATCAATTTCTTCATCCTCTCCTTCTTCATCAGCAACAAGGTTGTTTTGGAGAGGAGCTTGGAATTTTTTATCATCCCTATCCCTATTTCTTTGATCTCTTTGGAGGACCTAAGGGGCATTGTTTAGTCTGATGAAATTACCTCTACTATCAATATTCTATGTGTTCCTATAGTTATATTTTCCTTCAAGTTTCAACTTCTCCATTTCAATAGAAAGTGATTTTACCAATTTTGTAAGCTCATCAACTTGAAGGTGGACAACGGGGGATTCTGAGGTTGAAGCTTCCACCCTACCTTTTCTTTTGTCTCTATAAGATTTTCCCCTAAGCTTTTCAGCTTCCAATATGTTAGATTATACTTCCAAAGCTGCATCTTGCATATGAGCTAGAGAGGTAGATCTTCTTTCTCTCAATAGGAGGCAAAACTCAAGGTCAAAATCACTGGCATATGTAATCTTGGCAGAGTTTTCTGTAGGCTTTATTTCAGTGGGAATATTGTTGTACATTCTATTAAATATTTTTGAGAAATCTGAAACATACTCCCCCTCTTTCCTCTTAAGTGACACAAATTCTGTAATATAATATTCTCAAGATTCTCAAGTCTTAACCAACTTACAACATCGAGCGAAGCAAGGGTTTCAAAATTTTATTCTTTCAATTTGGGGCTAAAATAAGAGTATTCAATAGGAAAATTTTCAAAATACAAACTTTTATAAACTTCAACAGAAGGTAAAAGAGGAGAATTGGGTATGGCTACTGGAGTTTTAAAAGTAGAATCATGTAAATGACCATAAGTACTTGGTAAAATAGCTGAAAATACTTCTTGAGAAGCCTTTCCTTTCTTGATAATCCTCTTTGGGTCAGCTTCAGGTGTTTCTAGAGGTAGATATGGACTAGACCTCGTGTGTCAGCCTTTGGCAGCCACAACTGAAACAGTGGAGTCGTCGGGTGCAAACTACAATCTTTAATGTATTGAATTCTAATGCACCTTCAATTCTAATTCAATCCCAGGGAAATGTCTTCAATTCCTTCCTCGAAAAGGACTCCAAGAATGTGATCACAGAGAGTCACCCTCAGATTGCAAGAGGATAACCCCAGTACCCATCAAAAAGGTTTGTGAAAGTGAATTAATGATGAAAGGTCAAATGGACAAAACTCAGCATCATAATGTTTTAACACGGAAAACTGGGCTAGCATGCATAAGCAAATGAGGTTTTGATTCACTTCGATCAATGGTTTAAGGATAAAGGTGAATAGAAGGAAGATTTAGTGAGTAAGGTGGACAGGTCTGCTATAAGCATCAGGCCTTCAAGCATCCAGGAAAGAAAAACTCAGTCACGAGAACCTCTTAAAACTAAAGTTTAAAACATTGAAAAACATTCATAGCAGCATTATAATCAAACATTCATTATAACACAACCACAACATCTCATATGGATCATCCAATCATGAGCATTTCAGAGTAAGAGGAAACAAGATGATGAAAGGAAACTGACTTCTATTAATGAAAATGTCTCAAGTCCCATACATAACCAAAGAACAACTCTGCTTAGTCAAAATATTACAAAACGGAGCTCTGGTCAACCATCTAACCCTCTCATATCATTCATCTAATGTATTTATAATGAAAACAATAGACAACTAGCTAGGAGTGTGAGTTGTCCTTCCTATACTACGACTCTCCACCTATCTTGTTCCTTCTGACAGAAGGAAACTCGGGTCAGTCTGGGCCTACAAGAAAAATTTCCCTCTGTGGTAATTCAGGCAAACAATTTTTTGTCTCCTCGGCCAAACCCTCCATGCTTCCATTAAGGGGGGAGTCTATTGTTCAACCACCATTCCTTCTTCTATTGACTGATTCAGAGTGACAGTTATCTGTCCCCTCGGCTAGACTCTCCATGCTTCCATTTAAGGGGGGAGACGATTGTTCTCTTTCCTCTAGTGATATATTGGTCACCGTTTGTTAAATTTTTTCTTCCCCTCATGACACTCCTTTGATTATTTGGCTTAACGCCCCATTTATGTTGCCACGCACTGCTCTCAGATTGGACCCCATATAAGCATGTGATTGCAAAAGCTATCGAGGGCGGTTTGGATCCACACCGCTTCGACCCCCACAATCCACTATCAACTGCCACGTACCTCCTTCACTATACCATGGTTTCAATTGTGGGACCTCTCTAGAATTTTATCATTCGAGCATGTTTTGTCCCCGCAATGAAGTGTGGTCGTCGATCTGACGCAAATCCGTGATCTAGGAAACCCTGCTATTTTAGCGCTCCTGCTAAATTTATCTGTCTGCCAACTCCAAGATCCTTTTAAACCATGCTTAGAGATGGAGCCGAATTTGATGCTTGAGAGCTTTGAATGATGAGCAGGAATACCCCCCAGAGGACAATCTCCTAAATCTGACGTGGTGGCCTGACGCTATATAATGTCACAGCTAGTGATGGATGAGCGCCATGTGTTGAGCTCAAAAACACCCATGGAGTGGTAGGGACCGAAGCGACGTGTCATCCTAACGTTACTTTGGGGATTCGACTCCTCGGGACTTTGGGACTTCCGGTGAGACTGCTACCAAGATCAACGGTTCTTGTTTCTTTGAGATCAATGGTCCACAATTATTTTGGGAGTTCGGGCTTTAGGCCTTTTCAATGCATAGCTTTTACAATTCTATGGAGCGTCGTATCTCCAAAGTGAGAGATCTGTCTATATGTGTCCTCTTGTTTTGGATGGTCGAGATTCACTTTGGGGGTTCGGGCTTCGGGAGTTTTCTTCTGCTTTCTCACGAAATCCTCCAAAGTGTCGCATTTTCGAAGTGTTAGATCTATCGACGCATGTCCTCAACCTTCAATGGCTCAGATTTACTTCAGGACTTAGGGATTTCAGGACCTTTGGATGGAAATCTTTCGAAGTTAGTTTCTTCCAGTTGACGTGGAAACCTCTCGTTACTTTGGGATTTTGGGAATTCGAGGCTTCTGTCTAGTCATTAACCCTTGCGCGACTTTGAAACTATGATTATCCAAGAGTTGTTGATCTGAATTTTTCATGGGATATCCACCATTGAAAATCGAGCCTGTCTGCTTGCTTGTATTTCAAGCTCGAAAGGGGTTGCTTTGAATGTTGCATTTTCTCTCATGGTTTTTTCCATGTGCAAACAAAGGACTTGGCCGACCTATAACAACTACAAATGAACAATGACAACTTCATGTGACAACGCATCCCACTTGAGCACTAGATCTCCCAGCTGGAAATATTCTTTGCTTACCTTCTTGTCAAAAGCTTGCTTGATCTTCTGTTGATGGTCTTGTGCTTTGCCAAGTAGCTTCTCCCTAGTCTGTTGTACCTATACCAGTTGTTGTATCCTCCTGACCATATCATCAGGTTCTCCTAGGTAGTTCTGGAGGAATTTTTCCACGTGAAAGGTAAGATGAGTAGGAAAGATAGACTCAACCCCATATACAAGTTGAAAAGGGGAAACACCAAGTGACCTCTTTGTTGTAACTCTATCAGCCCATAAAGAAAATTTTAGCTTTGAGTCCCATGCTTTCTTATTGTCTTCTAACAATTTCTTGATGATTTTTATGAGGCTCTTGTTAGAGGACTCCTCTAAACCATTTCCTTGGGGGTAGTAAGGAGTAGAATGGACTAATGTAATCCCATACTGTTTACAGAATTTGATCAATGGTTCAACTCTGAAGGAGGCAGCATTGTCAGTAACAATCCTACTTGGACAACCAAATCTCGACATGATATTCTCAAGAAAACTAATGATTACCTTGTAGGAATGAATTCTATCCACTTGGTAAAGTAATCAGTGGTAGTCAAAATCCACCTATGCTAACCACTTGAAGCTATATGGATTTCCCCAATGAAGTCGAGACCCCACTGTTGAAAAGGCCCAGAAACCACCACAAGATTCAAAGGCAAAGATTTGAGTTTCTACTTTCCAGGAAACTTTTGGCATTTGACGCAAGCTCTAATCTTCACACAAACATCAGTAAAAAGGCTAGTCTAAAAATACCCAGCTCTAAGGATCTTATAGGTTGTGGTTCTTCAAAAATGATGGCCCCCACATAATTTGTCATGCAAGTCAGTCATGGCCCTTTGAGCTTCTTGTGGATCTAAACATCTCAAAAGAACTCCTAGAGGATCTTTCCAATACAAGATATGAACAATGCGAAAATATCTAATTTCTTTAAGCTTCAAATCTCTCACCTTGTTCTTGTCCAAACCATCAAGAGGTTGCAACTTTTGTATAAAATATATGATGTTATTATACCAAGTGCATTCTGCCAAATTTGGGCTGGCATGAGAGCTTTTATCAGCAAACTCAACTTGCTGATTTTTTGAGTTTATGTTCATGAAATTTACCCCTAAAGCTTTGCAATTTGATTCAGCTAGCAACCTGGCTAAACCTTTTCCCTTCAATAGCTTAGTGGGCTTCAGTTCAAGGTCAAATTCCATAATTTTAGCGATCCATTTTCTCCTCTTCCCATCTATGTCAGGCTGGATAAGTATCTCTTTCACTAAGGTTGAAGGGACATATGCAACAATCTTTGAATGCAAAACATATACTCTGAAATCCTTGAGGGATTTGACCAAAGCATAAGCCTGCTTTTCCATGATATCATATCTCATTTCTGCATCCCTCAATGCACTGTTGATAAAGAAAATAGGCTGCTCTAACCCCTTGGTATTTTTCTGTAGCAAAACAACAGCCAATGTGTCAAATGAGGCAAAGGAAAATATCAAAAACTCCTTGGAATAGTCAGGGATGATGAGAATAGGTGCTTTAGTCAAGGCCTTTTTTATCTGATCAAAATATTCTCGAGCCCCAGTAGTCCATTTCACCTCATTCCCTTTCCTAAGCATGAATGTAATGTACTTCTCTAATTCAACAAATTTAGAGATGAACCTTCTTAGAAAATTGTTTTTCCCCAAGAAAGACTGAACTTCTATTTTGGATCTAGGAAAAGATAAGGTTTGGATGGCCTCTACCCTACTTGGAACAATTCTTACCCCTTCTGTTGATACAATGTGCCCCAATAACTTACCTTCCTTCATGGCAAACAGAGACTTCTTAGGATTGAGAGAGAGACCAAACTTTCTGCACTTCATGAAGACCTTTTTCAAATGATGATAATGCTCTTTATCTAATTTTGAGAACACTGTAATGTCATCTAGATAGATGACTACAAACTTGTCCTTCTCCCCAATGAAGGCAATGTCCATTGCTCGTTGAAAGGTCGCTCATGCATTCATCAAACCAAAGGGCATTTTAGCATACATGAATGTGCCCCAAAGAGTATTAAAGGGTGTCTTCTCTCTATATTCAGGCAAGACAGAGATCTAATTGTATCCAGAAAAGCCATCAAACATAGACATCCTATATGAACTAGTGACTCTCTACAAAATGTGCTCCATCTTTGGAAAGGGGTAATTACCTTTCTTGGAGCTTGTGTTCAAATTCCTGAAATCAACACATAGTCTAATTTCCACATTTTTCTTCCTCACAAGGACCAAGTTAGCCACCCACTCAGAGTATCTCAAAGGAATGATGATTTTGGAATCCAACAACTTCTTCACTTCTTTTTCCATAATAGGTAGCAACATGGTATTTATCTGTCTGAGTTTCTTCCTAAAAGGCTTGGTCTCCTCTTTCAAAGGGATCTTATGTTCAATGATGTTGTGTCATATGTTCTTAAATATTCGTATTTCCAAGAAAACACATCAACAAAATCCTTTAAAAGATTAACATACTCAGCCCTTTGTTCCTTTGACAAGCTACTAGACAACTTAACTTACTTTGGATCCTCCTCTGTACCTAAATTGCACTCAGTCACCTCAGCATTTTCAGTTGAACCTTTAACCTTTACAACAACATCATTTCTATTAAACAATATGTCCAAGGGGACTAGTCCTTTTTTAATGTGATTACTGAGCAACTGAACAATATGATGGTCAAAAAATTTATTCATAAAAATATCAGCATGAGGGATTTTTTCAGTATCATGATATTTATTAATATGTAAGGAAGAAAAATCATCCACGGTCTCAAGAAATATTTTTATCTCAATATCATCCTCAAAAACCTTCCAATGTTTGACATTGTCGGGTATAGAGGGTCTATACTTTACTTCCACATCATATTTGAGTTTAGGGGGAAAAGGAATTCTGAAATTACTTACTGAAACAACCAAGGAGTCTACCATAGTGTTCTCCTCTCTTGGAACAAATGAGATATTAAAAGCTAAGAATAAACTATCAACGAGATCACAAACTTCATTTATGTAATTCCTTAACCTGGAGTGTTTAGCTTGATACAATTTTTTAACTTGATGAACAATTAATTCATAATCTCCAAACACTGTTAGCTCTTCAATCCTCATGTCTTTAGCATCCCTCAAACCCAAAACAAGAGACTCATATTCTACCACATTGTTTGTATTTTCAAATTCAAGCTTATCTCTTGGGTAGGAGAAATAAATACTACCCCAGCACCAACACCTTCCTTAGAAGAGGCCCCATCAAAAAACATCTTCCAAACAGAGGTATTAGGAGGATCTTCACAAGAGGTGATGGATTGTTTTCTGATTTCAATAGGTGGTTGAGAAGCATCAGTGAATTGTAATATATTGGATCCTAAATCAATATAAAGTGAAAAAATAGGGTGGTTGGTAGGATTTGCTTCATCACTGATGATGTAGGCTAATTGTGCCTCCCTATAAAGCCTTCTATGTTCTCCCCCAAACACAAGAATGGTGGCATATGAAAGGTCCATCTGCAAAGTTCCCCCTAGTATTTTGATCCAAGATCTTGACAAGAGCATCCCAAACTTAGGGGGGACATCATCCACCACAATATCCATGACGACACTTTTCATTGGCAATTGGAACAGGGTAACAACCTGGTCTTTAATAACCCCAAGACACTTCACCTTCTTGGAGTCAAATGAGTACAGGTCATGGTAGGTTTTTGTAATTTCCAACCCAAGCTCATCCATGACAGTTTTAGGCATGAGGTTATGAGATTCCCATGAGTCCATCAAGCAGTTGTGTAGCACTTTATCATGAATGTTTAATGATGTGTAGAAAGGGGGGAAGAGTCATCTCTATCCTCTACCAAAGGTCCCCAGATGACAATTGTTTTTTCATCTTGAAGGTTGACCGAATCAACTCTAAAATAGGTACAATGATTTTAATTTTTTGAATCTTACTCTCAAAGCTAAAAGAGGATGGAGATTAAGAATCTCCTTAACTTATGGGGTAGGGCTCTTAGCCAATGCCTGGGGGTTTTGTGAATATTTTTCTTTGCTGCTAGTTGCCATAGCCTTAGCAGAATTTTCTGTTTTAGTGAGTTGATCAGAAGTGTCAGTCTTCCCCTCTTTCTTTTTTGACCTTAGGTTGTATTTATTTGGATTTCCATTTTTTTCCCCTTTACTCAATTCATTTAAACGAATATCCATGAGAGACTCTTCATATGCAGATTGGGTTAAATGAGGAGACGAAGAGGTGTCACCAGGACAATGAATTTCAGGATCAATTTCTTCATCCTCTCCTTCTTCATCAACAACCAGGTTTTTTTGGAGAGGGGCTTGGAATTTTTTATCATCCCTATCCCTATTTATTTGATGTCTTTGGAGGACTTGAGGGACATTATTTGGTCTTCTAAAATTACCTCTATTATGAGCATTCTATGCATTCTGATAAATAAGCAAGATTACAGCAGATCCTCTACCGCATAGAGAATATATCAATAAAAGGCAAATTTTAATCCTTAAAATCTACAATACGTTCAAACAAGATGAATAATAAAACAGATAACATAAAAGACAAATCTGATGAAACAAATCATATGAATCTTCGATAACAATACAATTTACAGCTACATGCCCCTCCGGCTTACAAACTAAAATATACAGTCATAAACATTTCAAAAACCTCCTTCGGTCTTGGTCCAAACCCCCCCCCCCTCCTTCTGATACCATTCCTCAGATGTATTTATAATCAAAACAGTAGGCATGTATTGTTTCTTGGGTGCCTCTTCTCCAGTGTCGTGTGTCTTCTCTTCTCTGTCATGTTCCTTCTGTCAGAAGGAAACTCTAGTCAGTATGGGCGTGCAGGAGAAACTTCCCTCTGTGGTACTTCGGGCTGACAGTTTCCTGTATCCTCGACCAGACCCTCCATGCTTTCATTTAAGGGGTTAGTTGATTGTTCAACCACTGGTCCTTCTTTCATTAACTAATTTCTCCTTGGGATCAGGACGAGGCCTTACGCCTAGTTTGTTGCCACGCATTGCTCTTGGATTGGACCCTATATAAGCACGTGATTGCGAAAGTTGGCAAGGGAGGTTTGGATCCACACCACTTCGACCCCTGCAATCCACCACCCACTGCCACGTACCTCTTTAGTTATATTGTGGTTTCTATTGGGGGACCGCTCTAAGATTTTAGCGTTCGAGCACTTTCTGTCCCCGCAATGAAGTGTGGTCGTCAATCTTGTCGCAACCCGCAATATGGGAATGCCCTGCTTTTGTTGCCGCGCGCTGCTCTCGGATGGAATCTACATCAACACGTGATTGCAAAAGTTACCCAGGGCGGTTTGGATCCAAACTGCTTCGACCCCCGCAATTCACCACCAACTACCACGTACCTCTTTCGTTATACCATGCTTTTGATTGCGAGACCGCTCTAGAATTGTATAGTTCGAGCATGTTTCATCCCCGTAATGAAGTGTGGTCATCGATCTGCTGCAATCTGTGATCTAGGTAACCCTGCGATCTGGTCAACCCAAATTTGGCGCTTGGCGCTTTGAATGTTAAGCAAGAACATCTTCTGGAGGATGATCTCCCAAATCTGACGTGGTGGCCTGGCGTCATGTGATAAAACATCTACTGATGGATGAGTGCCATGTGTTGAGTTGGAAAACACCCGTGGAGTGGTAGGGACTGAAGCGACATGTCACCCTGACGTCACTTCGAGACTTCAAGATGTTTGGATGAAAATCTCTCGAAGTAACTTTCTCTCGATTGACGTGGCAGCCTCTCATTAATTTCGGGACTTCAAGCCTTCCATGATATTGTTGCAAAGATAAACGGTTCTTGTTGATTTGAGATCAATGGTCCACAATTACTTCGGGAGTTCGGGCCTTTTCAATGCATAGATCTTACAATCCTCTAAAGTGTCGTATCTCTAAAGTCAGAGATCTACCTCCACGTGTCCTCTTGTTTTGGACAACCGAGATTCACTTCGGGAGTTTGGGCTTCAGGAGATTTCTTCTTTTTGCTCGCACAATCCCTCGAAGTGTTGTATCTCTGAAGTGTTAGATCTGTCGACACACGTCCTCGACCTTCAATGGCTCAGATTTACTTCGGGACTTCGGGAGTCCTTTACTCACTTAGCTTCTGCTTGCTTCGTCCCAGAGTGCGAGATCGTTGGACACGTGTCCCTTGCTTGAAGATCAATGACCACGAGTGATTGTGGGCTCACCACTTGCACAAACTTTTGATTTCCTCCCTCATCCCCGCAATGCGAAGATGCTCGTTCGTAGTGGGATTGATATGCATCGTTTATCTATTGATCTAGCAAGATCAATGATCTTGAGCGATTGTGGGCTCACCACTTGCATAAACTTTAATTTTCTTCCCGATCCCCGCAATGCCTCCCCATCGTCGATCTCTCTCCTATGATATCTAACGGTCGTGATTTATTCTTTGCTCGATCTAACGGCTGATCTAAAATGTACATGGGATATCCCCCGTGGAAAATGGAGCATGTATGCTTGCTTGTGTTGTTAGATTTTAAGCTATTATTAGGTTTCTTTTCAATTTACTAGATGACCATAGCATAGATAGGATCACTGAGAAAAACACAATCACAAGATACACATCATTTATCCTGGGAAACCCTCACGGGAAAGAAAACCCAGCAAAAACTTCCTTAATATAGATAGTCAATACAATGCCAAGATAATAAACCAAATACTAGAGAATATCCTCTCCCAAGTAATGTGCCTCTCTCTCTTCCTTCTTCTCCAACTGCAGCTCCAAAATTGCGCTATGGATGATCGAATGAGTGAGTGAACAAATGAGGCATTGGCTTCCTTTATTTATACAAACTGGCAAGTGTTGAAAGGAGGTGTCTCTTCACTAGTAGGGCCGACTTCTCTTTCTGGGTGGTTAGAACCACTTTAATTTTCCCGGGGGCCGACTTCTCAATTTTCATATTACAATTAGGGTTTGACCAATCTGCAAAAGGGGATTTGGTCATTTATAATGCCCGACATGATCAATCCAAAAAAGGGGATTGATCTAATGAATAATACATCAATAATAAATAGAATACTCTTTGCAGTTACAGTATTTCAACACTCCCCCTTAACAAGAAGGTTATTCTACAACAACATAAGGAGAGAGAGAGGGAAACATCATCAACTGCATCTGGAACACTAACTAGCATATCTATAAATCATCGGAAGTTTTTCTCATCATCAATATCATCAAAAACACAGCACAAAGGTTGGAGCATCATCAACATCAGCACGAAGCTGGCTACACAATATCATCATCACAAAGCTGACATCGTAGTACAAGACTGGCAACACAACATCATCAGCACGAAGTTGGCATCATAGCATGGCTGGCAACACATCATCATAGCACGAGGCTGGAAATACATCATCACAACACGAGGCTAGCACATCATCAACACGAAGCTGACATCACAGCGCAAGGCTGGGAACACATCATCAACACGAAGTTGGCATCACATCGCGAGGCTAACAACACATCATCAGCACGAAGCTGGCATTACAACGCGAGGCTGGAAACACATCATCAGCACGAAGTTGGCATCACAACATGAGGCTGGCACATCATCATCAGCATGAAGCCGACATCACAGCACGAGGATGGCACATCATCATCAACATGAAGTTGGCATCACATCATGGTGTTGGTAGCACATCACTACTCCCCCTTTTGAGGGAGGTTCTTTCAGACTACACCAAGCTTATCTTGAAAGTGCTCAAACTTTACACGAGATAGAGGCTTGGTCAACACATCAACAACCTGTTCATTCGTGCTAACATACTGGAGATTTATGGCTCCTCTCTACAACATATCACGAATGAAGTGATACTAGATCTCTATGTGCTATGACTCATCATAGAACACATCATCTCCATACAACTCTAGTTATCACATAGGATCACGGTGGCTTCCATCTCTAGATCAAATAGATCTGTCAACAACATCTGAAACCATACGACTTCACAACTGGTGGAACATGCAACAATGTATTATGTTTCTACCATGCTCGGAGAAATGTTGAATTGCTCCCTATTCTGCCATGAAGTCATGGCTGACCTCAGACTGAAACAACATATTGAAGTGCTCTTTCTATCAGAAACACTTCCATCTCAATATGAATCAGTGTAACCACTCAGTCTAAGGTCATGATCTCTAGTATAATAGAGACCAAAATCCAACAGACCCTTAAGGTATCTCATCGTATGTTTTGCATTAACAATGTGAAAACGTCTGGGTTCTACGAGATACTAACTCAAGGAAAAATACATATCTATCCTAGTATTCATCAAATACATCACTGAACCAATAATCTATCTGTACCAAGTAGCATCAACCAATTCTGACAAGGTATCTACCATGAGCTTCAACTTCATTTCCATGGGTGTGTACATGGATTTACATTTAAACATGTCAAACCTCTTCATTTTAACTGCATACTTCCCTTGGTTAAGGAAGATCTTCTCTGTGCTCTGCCAAACTTCAAGACCTAAGAGATAATGCATTTAGGCCTTCCATCAAACTCTGTGGCGAGATTCTTTTGCAATCTGTGATGAGATTTTCTTCATCTTTTCAAGAATACATCATCTACATATAGTAGTAACATCACTGGCTCATCATTCATAACATTTAGATAAAGGTTAGAATCAACTTTACTCTTGGTAAAGCCTAAGCTCATCAGGAAACTGTCAATTCTTCCATACCAAGCTCCAGGATCTTGCTTGAACACGTACAGAGATTCCTTCAACTGACAGACATGAATCTTTCTATCTTCAATCTTCAAATCAAATTTTCTCATTACATTGTACCAATCTGGTACGCTTTCTCAGCTACAACTCAATCTGCACAATCATGTTCTAGTTCTATGTGCTCTCTACAAAGCATTATCTTTCTCACTGCCTGAGAGTATGTCTTCTCCTCTTTTTGCAACTGTTCCTTCTGGAACTGGGACTCTACACCTGCAGTTTCTTTGAAGCTGAGAATGAATGCTTCATTCTTACTGTGGCTGCTGAAATCTGTGAGTAACTCCTCTTATTCTATCACGACAACAACGTCATCTGAAACTAAGAGTGGCTCAATGGCGATCTTGAAGATAGCTCTTCTTCTTTCATGGAGGTATCTCTATCTTTCATTGTAAGTCATGTCTCCATGACCCAACCTAATGTAATGCACCAACCGCCACTTAATTTTAAATATGGGGATTGCTCCCTGCATCTCATACTATATATGGATCATGGTTGATTCGGTTGTCTTCATAAATATCCCTGCATCTCATACTATATATGAATCATGGTTGTTCTGGTTGTCTTCATAAATATTGGAACTATTTCTTCAATTACTGGAGTAAGTGTCTCATCATAGTATTCTCCCTCTTGTTGGGAGAATCCTCTAGACACACATCAGGCCTTGTACATCTGCAACATGCTTGATCTGTATAGATCAATCTTGGAAGTCAATACTGACTTCTCTTCTAGTCTCACGGAAGAATCCATATCCTAGTCTTTTTTACTGGCTTCCTTCTTTGTCACTGAAACAAGGGAATCTTCCAGGAGATTTCATATCTCCTAGGAATCTCTGAAATTATGATCTAGTCTTCTCATGGCATCTGTCTCCCAATCTTGGAAGTTGTCTCTTCATTTGATCCTTTCTGAGATCAGGCTTACTCTTGATTTCTTCTGAGTCTACAAGGACTTCATCATCTCTTACATGGTATACCTGGTGTTGAATACCAAGTCTAAATATGAAAGACTAAGTCAAGATTCAAATGAGTTATGCTTCCCGTCAAGGTGGCTTCATTAACCTTTGAGCAATTCTGATGTGAGTTCTTGTTCTAATATTCGGTCATCTTTGGAGCCTTATTCTCCTTACAATCAATCTTCATATGAGATACTTTGAATCTCAAAAGATAGCTTCTTCTTCATCTTCTTTGGTACATGAATGTATATGGTCATGTACATAGTATGCTTCATGTATCATCTAATCTGTTGCCTTCTGCAACCTTCACTATAGCTTCCTTAGGGTTATTACCTGTGACCTGAAACAAGGTCAACAAAACAACAAGCAAGAATAATACTCTTTTGATACTAGTAAATAAAACAATAGCATGAATAATTGTCACAGTAGCTCCTTTAGATATTTCACTTGTGACTTGTCTGGAGCAAAGATCAAAAGTAAGAGATACAATACGAAATGAGATCAACACTCTTCTAGTGTTGTGATCAAACATTCATCCAAGTTAACCTGAAATCAACACAAGAAGTTTCTCCTAGAGGAGATGTTAGTTGTATCTGGTAAATGATTACATTAAGCATTTATTTTGATATGCTCACATGCTACCAAGTATAATACTTTTCAAAGACTGCTACCTCAACTATAATGTTTACTTGTAAAGGGGTAGTTATCAACTTGCCATGTGAAATTTTGAATCTTATCAACTTAATTAATCAAACCTGGAACCTGGAGCCTTGCCCTCAAGAATGAGTGTGTTGCTTTTCTTCAAAGTCTCCTTCACTCAAGATGACGAGTGCTTTCTTCAACATGTCTTCTTGTACTAATACAATATGTTATCTTGACAGAAGGTTGGGTTAGAGAATAAACTCTATGATCTCAAGTTTAATCTATTTAATACCTTGACTTAATTTTGACCAAAAGTTAGTATGATGGTCATAGCTTCAACATGCAACATTGATCAAAATAATGTCATAACAAATAGATTCATATCAGAATAATCAAACCTGGGTTGCATTATTCCTATGAATGTGTTGGATCTTGAGACAGTGTTGGATCTTGAAATTCCTCTTCAATAAAAAGCCCTAATTTCTTGTACGACAACAATGACGTTTTTTATTTTTCTTGTGAAAGATGCTCTCTTCATCTTAGCTCTGATACCATGTTAGAGTTTAAGTTATGATTAGGTTTCTTTTCAATTTACTAGATAACCATAGCATAGATAGGATCACTGAGAAAAACACAATCACAAGATACACATCATTTATCCTGGGAAACCCTCATGGGGAAGAAAACCCAACAAAAACTTCCTTAATATAGATAGCCAATACAATGCCAAGATAATAAACCAAACACTAGAGAATATCCTCTCCCAAGTAATGCGCCTCTCTCTCTTCCTTCTTCTCCAACTGCAACTCCAAACTTGTGCTCTGGATGATCAAATGAGTGAGTGAACAAATGAGGTGTTGGCTTCCTTTATTTATACAAACTAACAAGTGTTGAAAGGAGGTGTCTCTTCACTAACAGGGCCGACTTCTCTTTCTGGGTGGTTAGAACCACTTTAATTTGCCTGGGGGCTGACTTCTCAATTTTCATATTACAATTAGGGTTTGACCAATCCGCAAAAGGGGATTTGGTCATTTACAATGCCTAACATGATCAATCCACAAAAGGGGATTGATCTAATGAATAATACATCAATAATAAATAGAATACTCTTTTCAATTACAGTATTTCAACATGTATTTCAAGCTCGAAATGGACTACTCTGGATGTTGCATTTCACTCATGGTTTTTCCCTGTGCAAACAAAGGACTTGGACGACCTGCAAAAACTACATATAACCCATGACAACTTCATGTGATATCACACGGAACTATGACATCTAGAACTACACCCTTTGGAACCTTGAACTTTGGAACTATGACCTCTGGAACTATGACCTCGGGAACTATGATCTGTGGAACTATGACCTCTAGGAATACTCCCTTTGGAACTTTGAACTATGGAACTATGACCTATGGAATGACCTTTGGAACTATGACCTCTGGAACTGTGACCCTAGGAACTATGATCTGTGGAACTATGAACTCTAGAACTGTGACTCTAGGAACTATGACCTCTGGAACTACACCCTTTGGAACTTTGAACTCTGTAACTATGACCTGTTGAGTGACTTATGGAACTCTAACATGTGGAACTGTGACCCTAGGAAATATGAACTCTGGAACTCTGACCTTTGGAAATGTGACCCTAGGAACTATGACCCATGGAACTATGACCTCTCGAACTATACCCTTTGGAACTACGACTTGTGGAACTACTCCCTCTAGAACTTTGAGATCTAGAACTATGAACTGTGGAATGACCTATGGAACTATGACCTCTAGAACTGTGACCCCAGGAACTATGACCTATTTAATTATGACCTCTATAACTATTACCCCATGAACTATTACCCATGAATTATTACCTCTGGAACTACGCCCTTTGGAACTTTGAACTCTGGAACTATGACCTGTGGAACTATGACCTATGGAACTATGACCTATGGAACTTTGACCTCTGGAAATATGACCTGTGGAATGACCTATGTAACTATGACCTTTGGAATTGTGACCCCGAGAACTGTGACCTGTGAAACTGTGACCTCTGGAACTGTGACCCCGAGAACTATGACCCATGGAACTATGACCTCTAGAACTACGTCCTTTGGAACTTTAAAATCTGGAACTATGACTTGTGGAATGACCTATGGAACTATGAGGGAGAAGGGTGGGGGGTGAGAGAATAACATGAAAAATAGTGGGAGGGGCGGTGAGAGAGAGGGAGAATGGAGAGAATGGTAGAGGGAGGAGAGAGAGGGAGAAGGGAGAGAGTGGTAGAGGGAGGAGAGGGAGGGAAAGGGAGAATAGAGGTGAGAGTGAATGAGAAAGAGAGAAAGAGAAAGAGAGTGACGAGAGAGAGAGAGAGAGAGAATGATAGAGAGAGAGATAGTGGTAGAGAACGATAGAGAGAGGGAGGGAGAGAATGATATAAACATAAGGGGGAGAGAGAAAGTGATAGATAGAGAGAGGGAGAGAATGAGAGAAAGGGAGGGCAGAGAGAGATGGGTATGGAGAGAGAGAGAGAGAGTATTGGGGGGAAGATATCATGTGGGAAGGAAGAACACAAGGAGGGAGAGAGAGTGTGGCAACGGTG